>BOPN01005457.1:22500-25000 GCA_017312705.2 Penaeus japonicus
CGTTAGTGTATATATATATATATATATATATATATATATATATATATATATATATATATATATATATATGTATGTATGTATGTATGTATGTATATATATATATATATATATATATATATATATATATATATATATATATATACATATGTATGTATGTGTGTATGTATGTATGCATTTATATATACATATTGCCACTTATATAACTACATAGATTTGAAGTATTATTAACAGTAAAATAAACATAAAGAGCCCAAGGAGGGACCAAGAAGATAAACAGGGGAAGAAAGACAATAAAATAAGTCTGAATCTCCCAGCCTTCGTTTCCTCCTTTGAAATATCCTTCTCTTGCTTCTGGTACATGATCCTTCACTTTTATTAGCTTGTGAGGGTTCGGTGCAAAGGTTTATTATCATCAAGGGCGTTTTCATTTGGAAATGTGTTGAATTCATTTCATGTTGTAAAGGCTTTTTCTGTTATTTGTCACAGACACACACGCACTAAAACACACACACAAACATCCTCACATGCAGAAACACACGCACACACATACACAGATAAATATTTGAGAAATCGTTGTAAACTAAAGGACAGTTAGATGAATAAAAGTAAGTAAATAGAAAAAAGTAGATACATAAGAGACATAAAAGATAGATAGATAGAGAGAGATATATAGAGAAAGAGAGAGAGAGAGAGAGAGAGAGAGAGAGAGAGTTAAACAGAGAGAGAGAGAGAGAGGAGAGAAAGAGAGTAACAAAGTAACAGCCACAGAGATAACAAACAAACAAACGGAAAAGAGAGACACCTAAACAAATCCAAACACAAGAAGATACTAAGGAACAAGACAGCGGAGAGGACAATATGTAAAAACAAAATAAAAATAAAAAAAGATAACCCCACAAGGTTCGCTGGCACCACGAAGGGTAAGCTTTCGTGGGAGAGACCCAGAGCAGGGGAGACCCACTGTTCTTAAGCAGAAAATTCGACTTGGAAACGCACGGAATACATTTAGCACATTACCGCTGAGCCGGATTATTCTCGTTCGTGAAAGAGGGAGGGAGGGAGAGGGAATCAAAGACGAACTCTCCGACGGGGCAGTATAAATGGGTATTGTGGGCGAGTGAGAGTAGAGTAAGATCGAGGAAAAGAGGAGAAAAGGGAGGGAGAGAGAAAGAAAGAGAAAGAGAGAGAGAGACAGAGAGAGAGAGAGACCGAGAGAGAGAGAGAGACCGAGAAAGAGACAGAGACAGAGAAAGAAAGAGAGAGAGAGAGAGAGAGAGAGAGATAAATAAGGAAAAATTACCTTGCTCAATGGTTCTCAACCTTTTCCAGCCACTGAAACCTATTCTTTGGTGTTGTTACTTCGTGCTACAGAAGCCTGCATAGGGTTGGTATGTGATTTATCCTTTTATATCCTTATTCGTCTTATGATTATGTAACCGCCCGATGTAAGGAACTGATGAATGAAATAACTAATTATACTAATTATATTCGCGGTAAAACCCGCTAAAATAGAAATCCTTAGACCTACAGATACGAATTCACCCTATACATTTGCTCAAATATAGAAAATTCGATACATTTACTTTTCAGTGAACATGAATAGAACTCTTCATGGAACTCATGGAACTTCATGAACCAGCTGATTCTACGATTTGTAAAGCATCTACCAAAAGAAGACTAATATCGTTAACATACTTATTTGAATCATTACTCTTTCATATTTACTATCTAACTTAGAAAAAAAAGAAGTGCACAGAAATCTCTCTCTCTCTTGACACGAGAGAAAAGAGAGAGAAAAAGGACTAAAAGGTCTGAAAAAAAAAAACGATGCAATTCAATATGAAACGAAAGAGGAGAAAACGAAAGGAAAAGAAAAAAATTCTCAATACTTTTGTTCAGTCCAATGTGCATGAAATTCAGGTTAAGTGAGACATTCTAAAATTAAGTTGATCTTTGTTTCTTTGTACTTATCAATCCTTTAGTAATCTTGTATTTACGTTTGTATATTACCTCATTTATAATCTACAATACACAAAAGATACTGAGATAAGAGAGGCGCACAGATTCATAAATGAGAAATGACGAAAATTAAGAAACAAAGGATAGCTGCTCAAAGCATTATCTGTGAAAAGTTATTATGTTGATTTCTTTCATCATTGATAATCCAACTGAGGCCTAGAAATTTTTGTCAGCATCAGCCTTGTACCGTTTTCTTCTTCTTCTCCTTCTTCTTCTTCTTCTTCTTATTCAATTTAATTTTAATTTCATTTTTATTCAAGCCATTTTTTTTAATCTGTCTGAGCAGCTATTTGGTTAAAAAGAGTTATTAATAAATAGTGAAATAAACAGATTTATCTATCTATCTATCCATTTATCTATCCATCTATCCATTTATCTATCCATCTATCAATCAATATATGAATATAATCATTTGAATAATGTTTCTCCTCCGCTTCATTAAGGATTTATTCATGAATCCCTTTAGTCCGGAGAAAATCAT
>BOPN01005457.1:47500-60000 GCA_017312705.2 Penaeus japonicus
TTGGGAAGTACATGTCGATCGGGAGGTCTTCTATGATGTATACCTTACCGTCGTCCAGGGACTTGTAATACTGACTTGCGAAGGACTGTACAGTGATGGTTACCGTTCCTTTCGGTCCGATGGGATTCTTGAAGATGTATTGGTCGAAGGTTATTCCCATCGAGTTACCGACGGATTCGGCTGAAAGTAGTAGTGTATGTGTTGCAGTGTATGTATTTCACTATATCACAAGTTAACTATTAAACGGTTGCTTACCAATTTGTCCATCTGCTCGTAGGTCTCCTTCTCTCTTGGCTCTAGAGTGAGGTTTCTCCTCTTCCAATCTCGCCCTCTTCGCCGGAGTCGCTGGAGGTGTGTCCGGATTCATGGTTCTGTGCGAGACCGTGTACCTTGATCCTCGAGATGAGTCCTTTCAGTTCTTCTTCGTGAAGGAGAATGCAGCGCTGCACGGCCGCTGCGTCTATATAGGGCTCGGTCTCGGCAGTTGTCAGGAGTCGCTTGAATTTGTAAATGAACATCCTGTTCAGGATGCTCTGCCGGTCTTCTCCTTCTAGGCGTTCTGTGATGTCCCTGTTTGTCGTTATTATCCAGGGGATCGTCGGAATCTGGATGTGGTCGGAGTGCTTCACGTCCGTCTCCATCTTTTCTCCTCCCAGGATGCTTTTCCACATATCTACTTCTGAGTACGGTATCGAAGCCTCTTCCCAGAGAACGCAGTTACTCTAAGGCAGTCTCGAAATTCTGAAGGTGTTCCCGGCAGAGTTCTTGGTGATCTTTGTGGGATGTAGTCCACTGAGGAGAATGTTCGCCACGAGGGACTTACCGGCATTCGTCACACCCTCTATGCAGAAGGCGTGGAGCTTCGTATTCATGTTGTCAAATGCGTAGCAGAACTTGGCCAGGAATTCCTTAAAGTCGATGTTGTTACTGGTGATGATCTTCTTGAACTGTTGGTAGGACTTGTACTCTTTCTTCGATACCGAAGTAACTTCTCCGTGTTGGTAGACGAGTCGTTGGACCTCACTTATATAGGCAGCGTCAGCTGGGGGGTAATGTGGCCTCTTAGAGGCCGGGGCCTAAGGCCGCTACTTTACCCCGCAGCTGACGCCGCCTATATAAGTGAGGTCCTGACGTGACGTACGTATTTAAATTTCGATGTGACGCCGGATACATATTTAATACGTCAGACCCCACCTTTGTATAGGCGTCGGCTGGGGGTTAATAGTTCTTAGAGGCCGCGGCCTAAGGCCGCTATCTTAACCCCCAGCCGACGCCGCCTATATAAGGTGAGGTCCTGACGTGACGGGCCTAGTTAAATTTCAATGTGACGGCGAACAATTACGTCTCCCGACCAAGTGAAGTGACTTTGTCTCTACGCGTTAAACTTTGTCAAGTGACGTGAAGTTCCGTAAAGAACTTTGTTCAAGTGAAGTGGTGAAGTGAAGTACAAGAAGAAAATGAACGTTACTGCCGACCAACTACTGGAAGAAATCAACTTTCTACTGGACACAAGTAAGTTACAAGTATTAAAGTAATATTATAATGATAATGAATAAAGTGACTTAGTGCAATTACCAACTTTAACACAAAATTACAACGTCACGTCATCAACAGATAGTGGAACCATCTCCGAAATTAGTGGCCTCTGGCAAGAATTATTCGAACGAGACCCCGACTTCACACCAGACCACAGTCTGCCCCGAGATGGATACTGGGACGAATGTGCCCAAGTCGTTGAAGGAGAAGATATACCATTCCACACAGATCCACGAAACGTCGGATACTACGTCAAACAACAACGACAACTTAACAAGACCCAAGAGAGCCCAGAACCAGTACGGAGTGTCTCAAGATTTAGTGGACTTCAGCCATCATCTATACCAGGAGGAACCGGCCAACGTCGACCCCTACCGAGCTCTCCAATACTTGGTAGGAGTAGGCCACGACGTCCTTTCTTCCCCATCTTCCACCAACAAGATAAGACTAGCAATAAAATGGATGCAGAGAGTGTACATGTATTACACGGACTACATCGACCAGCCGATCCGAGGAAGAGTCAGACTCCAGACTGGGTAAGAAATGCCAATCACCTTCTGCCAAGACTTCGAAGGATCATAATTCAACTGAGGCAAGTGGGGTCACAGAGACAGGACTGGGAGGACTCGAAGGATGCAATATCTCGGCTGTGGAACCATATGAAAGAAAGGACGACCAAGGGAGCCTGGTGGAAGTTGCCGAACCTGGACCAAGAAATAAGAACAAACCCAACATCATCACGTCAACGCCCGATTCAGGTACCAAGAAGTTGATTTCTTCCAATAGTTGGGCGGCAGTAACGTTCATTTTCTTCTTGTACTTCACTTCACCACTTCACTTGAACAAAGTTCTTTACGGAACTTCACGTCACTTGACAAAGTTTAACGCGTAGAGACAAAGTCACTTCACTTGGTCGGGAGGCGTAATTGTTCACCGTCACCACCGGTATACAAAAAAGCCGCTTTGCGGCAAAAAAAAGTAATGGCAATAAGCCATTATATCTATATATATGTATATATATATATGTATATATATATATGTATATATATATATATATATATATATATATATATATATATATATATATATACATATATATATATACATATATATATATACATATATATAGATATAATGGCTTATTGCCATTACTTTTTTTGCCGCAAAGCGGCTTTTTTGTATACCGGTGGTGACGGTGAACAATTACGTCTCCCTACCAGTTGACGTGACTTTGTCTCTACACGTTAAAGTTGTCGAGGTGACGTGAAGTAGTATTTTATATATTATATATTTTAGGTGACGTGAAGTTGTATTTTATATATTATATATTTTAGGTGACGTGAAGTTGTATTTTATATAGTATATATTTTAGGTGACGTGAAGTTGTATTTTATTTAGTATATATATTTGGTGACGTGAAGTCGTTATTTTCTTATATTTTGTGTAGTTGGATATATAAAGAGAGTATACATTTTATAGTTATTTTATTTTGCCAATGCTCCAATACATAAGACTTATATACTAGTGTTAGTACAGTAAGATTACATGGTATACATCTTAAATCAATAAATGGGATACATAGGTCATTCCTGCCTTAGCAACATCTACGTTGAATTCAATCTTCTTTTCTGACAGGAGATCATAAAAGGTCTTATTCTTATATGTATTATGTTTGACAGGTGCAGTGAGCAGATTCTTGAAGGTCGTCGTACACCACACTCTGTAGAAGGTGTCTGTGCCGCTGTGCAGGATGTAAATGTCCCCCGTATCCTTCTCAATCTTCTCCACATCAATGACGGTGTAGAGGTTTGGCTCGAGTGTGTTGACTGCCCTGGCTGGGGGGATGAGGATGGATTTGATCTGTTCTTCGAGTCTTTCTGAAATTAAACATGGATCGGGTTAGTGGTGTAATTCCCTCCAACGGTATAGGGTAATTCTGTGGGTATGTATGATTGTCTGTTTGTGGCGTGCCATGTCTCTCGGTAATGTTCGGTGAAGAATTTGACGGTCAGTTCGGTGTCGAATTCTATGGCCACGTGCTGCTTCAACTGCGGAGTATCTGTTCTCTTAATGAGTGTCATGAACGTCGTCGGACACGAAGTTCTCGGATCTATCCAGTCGTGGGCTTTTCCCTTGAATGTTGTTGTATTCCAGTCGAACGTCTTGTAACCTATGGCGTCGGCGTCGTTCGCAGGATCGGACGTCGGCAGTAATTTACACAGAGTTACTTCGCTGATGGCTTTTCTCTTGAGGTCTTCCTTGGTCGGTTTGTAGAATCTCGAGTTGGTCAACACTGTTTTGCTGTATATCTCTCCCGGTGTCTTGATGGTAGTCGTAGGGAATCTGGTTATGGTGTTGTATACTGTCGGTGTCAGAGACTGCTCCTGGAACATCTCGACGTCCAGATGCGTGGGATTCGGTCCCATCTGAGAGTCCACCGTCACCCTGACTTCAGTCACTTCGGGATAGTGGCCGCAGTAGACCTTCACGTCGCTGTGTTGTTTCGTTGCTTCGGTGGCCGTCTGTGCCGGAGGTTCTTGCGAGTGTTGTCCTTCCACGAACTTGACTCTCCAAGAGGCGTGTAGTATTTGTGCCTTGTCGCACTTGTCTGCCCAGTATTCGTAGTCTTTGGTCTCTTGTGCTCTCTTCGGAAAATACATGTCTATCGGCAGGTCTTCTATGATGTACACTTTGCCGTCGTCTAGGGACTTGTAATATTGGTTGGCGAAGACTGCTGCTAGCTTCTTGCGGATGTTGGACCGTACGTTGATGGTTACCGTTCCTCTCGGTCCGATGGGATTCTTGAAGATGTACTGATCGAAGGTTATGCCCATCGAGTTACCGACGGATTCGGCTGAAAGGATGTATTCATGTGTGTGCCTGTGTAAGAATATTGCATATTTCAGAATATTTCAGAGTTAATACTAGGGATAACTTACAGATCTGTCCATCTGCTCGTAGGTCCCCTTCTCTCTTGGCTCTAGAGTGAGGTTTCTCCTCTTCCAATCTCGCCCTCTTCGCCGGAGTCGCTGGTGGAGTGTCGGGATTCATCGCTGCCTGCTGCTAAGCCGTGGACTCGTATCTTGGAGATGAGTGTTTTCAGCTCGTCCTCGTGGAGTAGAATGCAGTGCTGGACTGCCGCCGGGTCTATATAAGGCTCAATGTCGGCAGTTGTCAGGAGTCGCTTGAATCTGTATATGAACATCCTGTTCAAAATACTTTGCCGGTCCTCCCCTTCTAACCGTTCTGTGATATCGCGGTTGGTCGTTATCATCCAGGGTATTGTCGGGATTTGAATGTGGTCCGAGTGCTTCACGTCCGTTTCCATCTTCTCTCCTCCCAGAATACTCTTCCACATGTCCACTTCTGAATAGGGGATGGATGCTTCTTCCCAGAGGACGCAGTTACTCTGCGGCAATCTCGAGAATCTGAAGGTGTTGCCTGCCGAGTTCTTCGTTATTTTCGTCGGATGTAGTCCTCCCAGGAGAGTGTTGGCCACCAGTGACTTGCCGGCGTTGGTGACGCCCTCGATGCAGAATGCGTGTAACTTGGTGTTGAGGTTGTCGAAGGCGTAGCAGAATCTAGCCAGGAACTCTTTGAAGTTGATGTTATTTCGGGTGATGATGTTCTTAAACTGTTCGTAGGACTTGTACTCTTTCTACATTACTCCGGTGACTTCTCCGTGCAGGTAGACTAGTCTCTGTAGGTAAGTCATCTGTCTCAGCTTGATATTCTCGTTTTTCAGCCATATGTGGAAGGTCTTTCTGATGACTACGTCGTAGTGGGATCCCAGGGCCTTAAACAGCACGATGTCTTCTTCTGGTGGAATAACGTTGTGTAAGTCTCCCTGTATCTGTCGAACAGTTCGTAGCACATTTGTAGTTGGGCGTCGTACGTCTTCATCTTGCTCTTCTCGATGGACCTCGCCACTCTGGCATCGTTGAGTGTCTTGGAGCAGTGTGTTAGTCCCATCTCTTCGTCCACACTCTCGGCCGAGATGACGTGCTGGTACTCTGTCAGAAACTGTCGTATTAGGTCAATTCCATCGTTAACCTGGGTCCATGATCCGGTGATGCCACTGCGGCTAAGGTAAAGTGAATACTTGAGGGGATTCCTGATTTGTATAAGTGTTGTTTTAGTAATTGCAGCTTGGGTTTGAGAGAGTTCAAATGTTTTAATAATTCCATCCACACTCCGCCATCGGTTGGAGTGCTGGCACTGGAAGACGACGTGGACTTGTTCCTTGGCTGTTCCCCTTCCGTGGACGACGTAGGCGAAGTTGATCTTTGTTGATCTCGTGGGCCTGATGTTCCGTCCGTAGACGACGAATGACCAGAGGTTTGTCCAGAGTTCGGCGTCGGGTTCTCCATCATGTCCTCCTCCTCCCACTGCTGCACCATCTCGTTTATATCTTCCATGTTCAGCTGGAGTTCGTTTTGTAGGCTTTGCTTCTTTCTTTCTTTGGAGGCCATCACTAACTTTCTCTTGGCCTTTGCGTCCTTTGATCTTGTTTGAAAGGTCCTTCGGACTTCTGGGTTCACGTTGCCCGTCAGGTAGTGTTGCCACGTTCTCTTTCCCAGCGGCCACGGACTTTCTTGGAGCTGCAGGGGTTCTGGGTCTTTTATTCTTCCCATCACTATGGTTTGCATGTCTTCTTCCATGTTGTTCTGGTGTACTCGGTAGACTTGCTGAATCTGGTTGTATAGATACTTGTGAATCTTCGAGCAGGAGTTCCTGGAGGAGTTCATCCATGAGTATATCATCGTCAAAAATGTCTGGCGTATCTGTCGGCTCGAGCAGTTTGTTAATGTAACTGTCATCGAGCTGGACGAGTGGTGTATCATTACATTGGGGTGCAGGTCTATCAGCGGCTCCGGGGTGTCCTGCAGAGTCAGTTGACTTAGCTCTTCCTTCAGTTGGTCTATCCTGTCCTGGTTGGGCTGAGGGAACTTCAGCCTGTAAAAGCGACCACTCATCTTCGAACCATTGTCCAGGGTCACCGTTTGCTCCACTACTAAGTTTTGTCTCATCGTCTCTCCCGTTTCTTCCTGTGCATCCATCTCTTCCTCGTCCTGTTCTTGGTCTTCCATGCTTTCTTGGTCTTGATTTGGCTTCTTCTTCTGCGTCTGAGTATTCGAGCTTTCGCTTGGCTCTTCTTCCTCCTCTTGTGGACGGAGTCTTTTGTTGTCCCTTGGTCTTTCGGGACTTCTTGGTACCTGAATCGGGCGTTGACGTGATGACGTTGGGTTTGTTCTTATTTCTTGGTCCAGGTTCGGCAACTTCCACCAGGCTCCCTTGGTCGTCCTTTCTTTCATATGGTTCCACAGCCGAGATATTGCATCCTTCGAGTCCTCCCAGTCCTGTCTCTGTGACCCCACTTGCCTCAGTTGAATTATGATCCTTCGAAGTCTTGGCAGAAGGTGATTGGCAGAGAGTGATGGCTGAAGTCCACTAAATCTTGAGACACTCCGTACTGGTTCTGGGCTCTCTTGGGTCTTGTTAAGTTGTCGTTGTTGTTTGACGTAGTATCCGACGTTTCGTGGATCTGTGTGGAATGGTATATCTTCTCCTTCAACGACTTGGGCACATTCGTCCCAGTATCCATCTCGGGGCAGACTGTGGTCTGGTGTGAAGTCGGGGTCTCGTTCGAATAATTCTTGCCAGAGGCCACTAATTTCGGAGATGGTTCCACTATCTGTTGATGACGTGACGTTGTAATTTTGTGTTAAAGTTGGTAATTGCACTAAGTCACTTTATTCATTATTATTATAATATTACTTTAATACTTGTAACTTACTTGTGTCCAGTAGAAAGTTGATTTCTTCCAGTAGTTGGTCGGCAGTAACGTTCATTTTCTTCTTGTACTTCACTTCACCACTTCACTTGAACAAAGTTCTTTACGGAACTTCACGTCACTTGACAAAGCTTCTAACGCTGCGACAAAGTCACCACTTGGGGACAGGGGACGACATTCACCGCCACCTTAAACTTTAATAGCTCGTCATGCCGACCCGCCTGCGTCGCCTGGGGCTAGCCCTTAGAGGTCGCGGCCTCTAAGAGGCCTTATTAACCCCCAGGCGACGCAGGGTATATAAGTGAGGTCCGACGTGACGGGCCTTATTTAAGTTTAAGGTGACGGTGAACAATTACGTCCCCTGTCCCAAGTGAAGTGACTTAGAATTTACACTTATAACTTTGTCAAGTGAAGTGAAGTTAAACAAACAACTTTATTCCAGTGAAGTGGTGAAGTGAGGTTCAGTACCAAAATGAACGTTACTATGGTACCAGTTGGTGACGTGAAGTTGTTATTTTTTGTTAAAGTTGGGTATTGCACTAAGTCACTTTTATGCACTAAGTCACTGTGTTCACTCTTATTTTAAGACAGAGTTAATAAATGTTACATACCTGTATCCAGTAAGAAGTTGATTTCATCCAGTAGTTGGTTCGCAGTAACGTTCATTTTCTTAAGGAACTTCACTTCACCACTTCACTTCAATAAAGTTGTTTAAGTAACGTCACTTCACTTGACAAAGTTATAAGTGTAAATTCTAAGTCACTTCACTTGGGACAGGGGACGTAATTGTTCACCGTCACCTTAAACTTAAATAAGGCCCGTCACGTCGGACCTCACTTATATACCCTGCGTCGCCTGGGGGTTAATAAGGCCTCTTAGAGGCCGCGGCCTAAGGCCGCTATATTTGGTACTGAACCTCAGTACCAAAATGAACGTTACTGCAAGCCAACTACTGGAGGAAATCAACTTCTTACTGGATACAGGTATGTAACATTTATTAACTCTGTCTTAAAATAAGAGTGAACACAGTGACTTAGTGCATAAAAGTGACTTAGTGCAATACCCAACTTTAACAAAAAATAACAACGTCACGTCACCAACAGATACTGGCACCATAGTCCGTGTAGTAGTTGTACACCCTCTGCATCCATTTTACTGCTAGTCTGATCTTTTCGGTAGAAGATTGGGAAGAAAGGACGTCGTTGCCTACTTCTACCAAGTATTGGAGAGCTCGGTAAGGGTCGACGTTCGCTGGTTCCTCCTGGTGTAGTTGTCGGCTGAATTCTACTAGGTCCTGGCTCACTCCGTACTGGTTCTGCGCTCTCTTCGATCTTGGTAGAGTTTCGCTGTTGCTTAACGTAGTATCCGACGTTTCTTGGATCTGTGTGGAGCGGTATATCTTCTCCTTCAGGGATCTGGGCGCACTCGTCCCAGTATCCATCTCGCGGCAGACTGTATTTTCACTTTGTCAAGTGAAGTGAAGTTAAACAAACAACTTTATTCCAGTGAAGTGGTGAAGTGAGGTTCAGTACCAAAATGAACGTTACTATGGTGTACCACGTGAAGTTGTTTTTTGTTAAAGTTACATTAAGTCACTTTATGCACTAAGTCACTGTGTTCACTCTTACTTAAAGACAGAGTTAATAAATGTTACATACCTGAATCCAGTAAGAAGCTGATTTTCCTCCAGTAGTTATTGAAAAACGTTCATTTAGAACTCAATTTCACTGGAATAAAGTTGTTTGTTTAATTCACTTCACTTCGACAAAGTTATAAAAAAATTTCTCGTCACATTTTTGGGATTAGAGTAATTGTTCACCGTCACCTTAAACTTAAATATAGTCAACGAAAAACGGACCTCAGAGAATCGGGGCTAATAAGGCCTCTTAGAGGCCGCGGCCTAAGGCCGCTATATTAACCCCCAGGCGACGCAGGGTATATAAGTGAGGTCCGACGTGACGGGCCTTATTTAAGTTTAAGGTGACGGTGAACAATTACGTCCCCTGTCCCAAGTGAAGTGTGCCAATCACCTTCTGCCAAGACTTCGAAGGATCATAATTCAACTGAGGCAAGTGGGGTCACAGAGACAGGACTGGGAGGACTCGAAGGATGCAATATCTCGGTTGTGGAACCATATGAAAGAAAGGACGACCAAGGGAGCCTGGTGGAAGTTGCCGAACCTGGACCAAGAAATAAGAACAAACCCAACATCATCACGTCAACGCCCGATTCAGGTACCAAGAAGTTGATTTCTTCCAATAGTTGGGCGGCAGTAACGTTCATTTTCTTCTTGTACTTCACTTCACCACTTCACTTGAACAAAGTTCTTTACGGAACTTCACGTCACTTGACAAAGTTTAACGCGTAGAGACAAAGTCACTTCACTTGGTCGGGAGACGTAATTGTTCGCCGTCACATTGAAATTTAACTAGGCCCGTCACGTCAGGACCTCACCTTATATAGGCGGCGTCGGCTGGGGGTTAAGATAGCGGCCTTAGGCCGCGGCCTCTAAGAGGCCATATTAACCCCCAGCCGACGCCGCCTATATAAGGTGAGGTCCTGACGTGACGGGCCTAGTTAAATTTCAATGTGACGGCGAACAATTACGTCTCCCGACCAAGTGAAGTGACTTCGTCTCTACGCGTTAAACTTTGTCAAGTGACGTGAAGTTCCGTAAAGAACTTTGTTCAAGTGAAGTGGTGAAGTGAAGTACAAGAAGAAAATGAACGTTACTGCCGACCAACTACTGGAAGAAATCAACTTTCTACTGGACACAAGTAAGTTACAAGTATTAAAGTCACGTCAACTGGTAGGGAGACGAAAAAGTAGAGAATATTAGAAAGAAATATTCTAACATATATACAGTGAAGGTATTTGAATGATAAACGCTTATAGCAGACCACCATGTTAATATCACTTTGCAATCCTCAGAAACCATCAACAATGCAACGACACATCAGAGACACCCATTGCAGTAAATCAACAAGATGAATTTACATTGCAACCCCCAATATCATCAGTCCACAATATACCTAATAATAATAGCACCCTATTGTTGCAAACAGCTTGCAAATGACACTGATAAAGCAACCATCATCATAATTCATCTTCACAAAAGCTAAACGTTCGTGTCCATCTACATTTCAACAAACCATCACAACACATCAATATTACAACCACATCCATAACACATTTTCGTTGATCCAACTAGATCGCTGCAATCACAATCATGACACGTACATTCCATGTACAACTCTTGCTCGCTGCAACCACCAAGAAACGTTCAGTAACAACCAGCAAATATAATCCCACCGCCCTGCCACCAACGAGTCACGCAGAATTAGCCTTTGAGAAAGGGGACCGGGCTGGGTGGGTCGGTGGGTGGGGTGGAGGGGAGGGGACTCATCGTTCTTAGGGTGGAAAATCCAGCCAGGAAACGCACGCGGGGTCCATTTACCACATTACCACTGAGCTGGATTAGTTTGGTCATGAAAGAGGAAAGGAGAAGGAATCAAAAGCAGACCCCTTCGACGTGGCGGAAGATGGGGTGGTGTAAGTTTAAGAAGAGAGAGATATTAAAACAGCGATGGGATAATGATTTATCTTATGGATATTAAAAGGAGAGCCAGGATTTTTAGAGGTTTTCTTATCAACCTAGTAGAGAGAGAGAGAAGGGGGAGAGGGGGTAGGGAGAGGGAGGGAGGGAGAGAGAGAGGGGGGAGGGAGAAAATAATGAGCAAAAAAATAAAAAATGTATGTATATATAATGAGATTGCCCACCTGATACAATATTTTATGTGAAACCTCCAGTAATGTAAAAAAGACTGAACTTGCCCACATACTTTCTTCGAACTAAAATGTTAATTCTTAGTTACTTTCCAATCTCCCTAAACCCCTACGTTCAAATAGAAACTAATTGAAACATGTCAAACGAAGGTTGGCGATGTGAAACGATCTAGGGAAAAATAACATTCAAAGAAGGAAAAATCCGAAACTCAATTCAATACTTGAAACTCAGATTGGGAAAGTCATTCTCAAATATTGCTTGCTTCATATTTTAGAGACGGTACTGAATGTCAGTCTGTAAATATGCTCATCCTTGCTCCAGCTTTCGTATTCACTTTTTAATCCATTTATTATTTTCATCTCCTGTATTTACTGGAAGTATATTACTCCACACTTAAGTCATAATTAATAAAGCAATCTGTATTCCTCCTTAGTACAGGGGATAAGAGCAGAGATGAGAGAGGCACAGAGCATTAATAACAAAAACAAAAGAAGAAATAAGAGTTCACAAAAGAAGAATAAAAAAAAAACTTTGTAGTTTAGTTATACATGTTCTTTACAACTTCACTGTTTGTTTATTTCCTCAGTGCTAATCCACCTGAGGCCGAGGAGAAATTTATCACCACCTACCTTGTGCGTTTTTCTCTTCTTTTTTCCAGAGAAAGCTTTCACTTCATTTTGTTAAAATAATGTTTATTACATATAGATTTATTTGAAAAAAGATCAGTGTGTGAATGTCTATGTATGAATAGAATTAAGAGAATAATGAAAACAAAACTATAAAATACACGTGAATATATACATATTTGAAAAACGTCGAAAGAAACTTCTCAGCTTTATTATGAATTTGATTATGAATCATATCAACCTGAAGAACATGTCTTATAGTGTATATTAGATACCGCATACCCATAACATCGATTTCAAAAACGTTCAATAAAACCCGTGTCAAGACCGAAGCATACATGAGCCATGAGATATACTCTAAAATATCAAATTCATCAATGAGCTCACTCAGAACTGAGATAGAATATAACTCTTTCGCAACAAGAATCATTGAATTATTTGATATTCTGGAGGTACAAGGTCATTCTCCTCTGAGGGTGGAGGGAGATAACACACTTCCTTCCCAGCTGCAACAATAATTCATTTGACTGGAATGCTGAGTTTAACGAAAGGGCGAAGCACTGCATATTCTTTAAGAAGAACCAGTGTAAACGATGTTGGAAATAATTCTTATCCGTTTTGCAAAATATTACTCTGAGGACTGAACTTACTAACGTTATTTTTTTAGTATTTATTTTAGGTTGAAATGAAAGTGTAAAAGTTGGTGTAAGTGTATGAGTGTATGTTTTCATGTGCCTGTGGCCTTGATGCATGTTTG
>BOPN01005457.1:65000-75427 GCA_017312705.2 Penaeus japonicus
ACCAAGACGAAGGCTCCCTGCGTGTAGACGAAATTCAACCTTAAAGTATTGTATATTCATAAAATGAGGCACTGGAAAATGAGGGAATTAAAGGAGATGGGAGAAAGAAAAAATAGAATATCGTAGGTTATAGCACATAAACAAAATTGGTATTTTATTAAAAATGCATGGAATTAGTATTTTTATTATGTTATGTATGTTTAACTGTACGCCGTATATTATGATTGAAGTTGCTCATCATTATTAACTTAGTTTTCAACCTCTACAATATTCTTTATCATAAGATTTCGCTCGACAGTCAATTTGAAATATTCGCAAAATTTTGAAATCCTTACTTTCTGAATAGCATTTTCATCTCATTGAGATTCAGAAAGATTTTCCAGAATTACATATTCACTCTTTTAAATCCTATTGGATATTCTTTGACCTTTTGTATATCACCATTTCATATTTTCAAATTCCACTTTACATCTACTGAACTACTACGAGTTTTCGTCATCGTCATCGTCATTGTTTCATCATCATTGTCATCATCTTCATCATTATTTATCAC
Source organism: Penaeus japonicus (assembly GCA_017312705.2). Taxonomy (NCBI): domain Eukaryota; kingdom Metazoa; phylum Arthropoda; class Malacostraca; order Decapoda; family Penaeidae; genus Penaeus; species Penaeus japonicus. The sequence continues at coordinate 65,554 of BOPN01005457.1, forward strand.
CAGTATCATCATCACTATCATCATCATCATTTATCAAATTTCCCTCCCTGTATGTCTTCCGGTTAAAAATGGATCCTTCAGTAATAATTGATCTTTCCAATAAGCAATTCAGACCCTTCCTGCAGCATGTGATTTTCATTTATTTTTACTTATCCATTTACCTATAGGTAAAAGAATAAGTAAGGTAATGATAAGCAATATTTAAAACCACAAAATACTACATAAACGATGATGAAATAATGATAATATAAAGGATAACAAAGAGAAGGATAGGAATGAATATAATAGCAATAATAGTATCACTGATAATAATAACACACCTTGCTATTCCCCAGAAGCCACCGCAGTGTCTCTATTGTGGCAGGAAAGTCAGTCAGACCCCATTAAAGTTAGATCTCAGTCAGACTTTCAGATCACTTTAATCTCGACATCTCCGAGTCCTTAAGCATCAACACATAGGCTTCATTAAAACCAAGAGAGATGCAACGAGATTTAAAGCTCACGAAGTGTCCTCTCTGGTCGTAGGATGAGGTTGGAGGATGCTACATCTTGTGAAGGTAAGGCAGGATTGGTTGTGCATGTAGATTCATGGGTGGGCTTTGTTGCTCGTGCAATGAGAGGAAGTGGAAAAAGAGGAGGTCTTACTACTTTTTACTCTAAGGAAGATTTAATCAACCCTTTCCCTGTTACTCCTCCAGAAGCTAATATTTCTCTAGCTGTCATGAGTCTTATAAAATCTTTTAATTTTAAGTTAATAGTATTACCGGATTCCCCCTCGATTTACAACGAAAGATGGCAAATAATAATCACTTAAAAAAAAAAAAATTGATATCCGTAACTAGTAATTTTGTAACCGTGCGATCGTCTATACTCAAAAGAGGGATTGGATTATATGCTTCATGTAAAAAGTCTGAATATGTTCAGCGTTTGCTAACTTTGAGCGATTTCTTACGATTCTTCTAATATAGCAAATGAACATCGTGCAAATCTATTCTCAAACGCATGGTAATGTACACATACATCAAAATAAATATCAGACTTTGTTTTCATAAATATTGATTAAATAACATTAACGAAGTGCCTTTCCTAGACGTCTTTGGTTGCTCATTAATCCGCTAGAACAAATTCGTACGCTTTAGCTAAATCTTTTCCTTGATAAATGACTTAGCGGTTTAGTTCTCTCGGCTGAATATTCGGCTTGCTGCATCGATATTAAAGTGAAGGATTTGAATGATTTAAGAATAAATCCTTAAAAGTGAATTAGTGGAAGAATGAAATTCGTTATTCATTCGTGCTTCAGACAGTATCATTTACACTTCATTTCGTAATTCTATGTTCTTTGCAGACCTAACATTAAGTGAAAATCAAAAATATTTCATCTTGCATTTTATAATCTTATCTTTTGTAACAAATTGATTGTCATACTCTAAGAATATTCTTTAGGTCAGGTAAAAATAAATTAATAACATTTATATAAAAAAAAAAAAAAATCATTTATTTTCCATTCGATTCAACGTATTTGCAAACTGTTTCACCCTTCGAATGAAAAAGCCATCCACATGTTATTAAAGAGATTTGAGGGTTAAACGAGACGAGAATTTCGAGAAAAAAATTTGAATCTAACTGTTTTACTGTAAGTAATTATTGCATGCTGCATGGAAATTTCGATACTATGATTGCCCCGAGTTACAAGTAAAGCAAATCTATCTATCTTTCACTTTTTTTTCCACCAGAAGCAGTCAAAAGAACTTGCACATGTGATTTTCCTTCTAATATTTTGCAAAGGCTCTGAATAAGTTCAATACCAACGTTATATCTCAGATATTCCCTCACCGTCCCTTTTACATCATATCTGACGAGGATCAAAGAACTTTTATCAACTGCACAATCAAATATTAAAGTGGTTTGATTTGTTTTGTGCTTGATACACTTTTCTTTATGTTAACATTATTCTGTATGTCAACTGTTTCATGGGAAATTATTTAATCTGTCTTTTCTACTTGTTTCCATTACGATGTATGTAGTAGGTGAAAACACATGAAATGTATTTGTTTATCAGCATTTGTGTTATACATAGTCTGGAGGTAAAAGTGTCTGGAAGGCATTTAATTTCATAAAAGTAAAAAATGGTTATACAAAACTGTGGTTGAATGTCTACAGATATTAGTTTCATTTTGTATGAAACTCATTTCAGATATAGATGCAATTAGAAAATAAAATCTTAGTAGCACTACCTATAAAACTGATCAGAAATCATTTTTTTTTTTTTTTTCTTTTTTTTACATAGATTCTTCAAATTAAAACCTGTTTGTGGCTTGAAAAATGCCGTCTAAAAATGCTACAAGAAAATTCCTTCAAAGGAATTTCTTTTTATATATCCTAAATTCCCTTAGTGGTTATTACAAAGTAAAAAAAAAAAAAAAAAAAAAAAAAAAAAAAAAAAAAAAAAAAGCTCGCCTAGAGAACGGCTACACTAAATTACTCGAAAATTCTCGCGCTGGGATGCACTTTATCGTCGTCAAAGAAGATAAATGGCTTCGTATCTGGTATGTTCACCTATTTCTTTCATTAAAGATTTTGAGGTGTGTAGGAGAAGAAGGGGAGGGCACTCAAACACGAATACACGCTAACTAACACACGCCATATACACAAATACACACATACACAGATGCCCACATACACATACACACAGACACACACACACACACAGTCACACACACACACACACACACACACAGACACACACACACACACACAGAGACACATACACACACAAACACATACTTAGCACTTAGACACCCGCGCGCACACACACACACACAAACACACACACACACACACACACACACGCACACACGCACACACATAGAATAGGAAGGATGAAAGACTTATAGATTGCAAGAATAAAATATTAAAAAGTCATAACATGGGAAGGAATATACTTAGATAAGAAGCCCCAGAGTGAGGAAAGAAAATTAGAGTAGGAATAAAAAAAATAAATAGAAAAAAAAGTAAGATACAGATACATGGGCATCGAGAGAAAAAAAAATGGTCAGGAAATGGGAAACCCATCACAGATCTTTAAGAATAATTTATTTGCTTAAAAATGTCTCTCTTTTTTTCTCAGTGTCAGATTTAACACTGAAACATTTTCTCACAGAATTGCTCATCACAGCAATTCGGAAATTCAATCTTGTTGGTCTGTTAGCTACGACAACTTCTTCTTTTTCCGCCTCCATAGAAGTTTAACGAGCCATTTCGAGGGTTTGAATAAATTGTACAGTCATCAGAGTCTTTCGTCCAAAATACGTAGCTGGTATGAAATCCTACTCTGATACACCCAATTAAGTGTTATCTTTCTATGTGATTTATAAATTTGATTCGTTTTTCATGTATTTAATATTTTGACGAAAAATGGCTAGTACTGTTGAAAAAAAAAAAATAGTTTCATAAGTAAGTCAGACGATTGTGTATGGTATACTTTGCTTTTATTCTTTGTCGTGAGAGATTAACAAATGTAGGCTTATCAAACTGTATCGAAATTATGTGATTTGCAAGTAATTTGTAAATCAAACATATTTATATATATACTGTATATATATATATATATATATATATATATATATATATATATATATATATATATATATATATGTGTGTGTGTGTGTGTGTGTGTGTGTGTGTGTGTGTGTGTGTGTGTGTGTTTGTGTGTGTAGGTGTGTGTGTGTGTGTGTGTGTGTGTGTGTGTGTGTAGGTGTAGGTGTGTGTGTGTGTGACATGAGCGATTCCAAGTAGCTGTGATACAAGATCATAATGGATGACATGCCATTAACGTTAAGCCCTTGACACATATACATTTAAACTTCGGCAGTATGTCTTCCACTTTTGCATTAAATCATCTTTTCAGACTTTACTTATGTTTACAATTATAAATAACAAGAATAATGAAGATTCATATCAATGGCTATGTCACAGGAGTTGTTCATGACTGTCAGTTGTTCGGAAATATAAAAAATAAAAAAGTTTCCATGAAACAAAATATAATCGCAACGATCAGCCTTTATAAGTATATAATCTATATAATCTATATTTATTTTTATTGCGAGTATTATCAATATCATCGTTTTTATCATTATTAGTATTATAATTATTACTATTGTTTTTATCATTATTATATCGTTTATTATTGATATTATTATCGTCTTCATTGTTATTATAACGTTTATCATTTTTATTATCATCATAATACTAATACACATTAATATTATGATGATGATGATGATAATGGTGATAATGATGATGATGATGATAATGATGATGATGATAATACTAATAATGATGATGATAATAATAATAATAATGATAACAATAACAATATCAATAATGATAATGGTTTAGAGGATGATAATATCAGCAATAATGATAAGAAGGAAAGTAATGTTAACACAGATGATAATAGTTACATGTTATAATTACCATTATTGTTTTTGTCAATATATCGGCCATTAAGATATTATTATCGTCATCATTTTTATCCTTATTATCATATCAATAAACATCTTTTTTATGATGATAATAATAATGATGATAGAGAATATGATGATGATGATGATGATGATGATGATGATGATGAGGATGATAATGATAAGGATAATGATGATGATGACGATTATGATGATGATGATAACTAACATCGTGCAAATTCCTTCTAGAACGCACCGAATATATAACGGAGAATTTCATTTTCGTCGAAATTGCTAAATTCGTAACATTGTTTAGAGCTGCGCACACGAATATGTTCGCACATTTTTAAAAAGTTTCTTCTCTATTTATGCCACTACAAAGATACATTGTTTGAAAAGGGCAGTCTACAGTGCTTGAGAAACTTTTAAAGCTGCTGATATAATCTTGAACAGAAGAATTAACTTGTTTGGCAATATAATATCAACTTATAGGTAGGATTTAGTATCAGTTTTTCAACATATATATCAATATATATACACATTACCCTTATTAATTGAGTGTATGTATGATGTCACCACAAACATAACATTTTGCAATCATTCGTTATGATCTATCCACTTTGCAACCAACTATCCCAACCCTTCAGAACTACAACCATCATAACACATCCATATCCAACCTGCATAACCCAAACACACTGCAACTTCCTGTATAAACAAGCCACATTCCAACCATCAGCTGCAACACACGTAACTCACCCACGCTGCAACCAACTAGCATATAGCATTCATATAGCAGTAACTATTATGATTCATCCACATTGCCAAAGTCCCGATCGAATGACGTTATTACCCTCCTTTACAAAATATCAAAACAGCACCAAATAAAAGACCCTTATATCAAAACCACTAGATCGTCACACCCACGACACATACAAAAAAAAAAAAAAAAAAAAAAAAAGTATAGTGCAAATTACATACCACATCCACTTACAACCCAAAACCACAATCAATCAACATTACAACCAACAAACCTAACAAGAAGATTTCAGTATTTTTTTTTTTTTGAAAGGACACCTCGAACAACGAACAGAACTCCAGAATAACCGGCGTTTCTCATAGGAAAATCCGACCAGGAAATGCACTGGGTCCATTTTGCACATTACCACTGAGTCGGATTATTCTGGTCATGAAAGAAGGAAGAAGAGGAAACCAAAGACGGACCCTCCGACGTGGCGGAAAAAGGGGGAGAGTGTGCGTGAGTGTGAGAAACGAGACGGAAAGGGAGAAAGAGAAGGGAAGAGAGAGTGAGAGAGAGAGGGGGGAGAGAGAGAAAGAGAGAGAGATAGAGATAATGGAATATATAGAGAGAAAGAAAATAGAGAGGGAGAAAGAGAGAGCGATAGAGAGAAAGAGAGGGAACGAGAGAGAAAGAAAATGAGAAAGAAAGAAAGAGAGGGAGGGGAGAAAGAGAGAGAGAGAGAGAGAGAGAGAAATATGTGTGTTGAGAGAGAGAAAGAGAGAAATACGCAAATTTGTGTGTTTGTGAAACTATAGCTTCCAAACCTTCCAATTTCCCTTCTAGGTACTCCATATCCCGCACATTAAAAAAAGAAAAAGAAGAGAGAGAGAGAGAGAGAGAGAGAGAGAGAAACGAAACACCTGGAAAGAAGGCGAGATAAATCTAATAAGAAATGGTATATAAGGCAATAAAATGCGAGGGAGCATTATTTAGATATCTTGGTTCATTCGAATCTCCATGAAATATAGGTTGGGAAAGATATTCTCGAATTTTGCTCCCTTTGTCTTTAAGTGATGGTGTTTCCTATGTCAGTTCGATATTTATACTTTTGATCTTATATCCGTAGAGTTTTAGGAATTAACTTCATTTTTTATATCTATATTTCAGTGTGTATATGACTGAATCCATAACTCTTTTTACCCAATAAATACAAAGTTCAAATAGAAATGACAATAAAAAATAATATTGGTACAAGGAATCATTAGTTAGAATACAAGCATAAAAAGAGCCGAAAGGAAGAGAAAAAATAATAGGAAAAATAATTGAATGGTGAAAAGAGCTCTTTAGAGATTGGTTAGTTTTATTTAGTTTTATAATCAATACTCCATCATAAGAGCATTATATCTATTATTCACCGTAAAGAAATGTCATTTGCATGTAAACTCAAGATGAAGACGAACATAAGTGAGTATATTGATCTGTAGAAGTTTATATGTTGGTTTGTTTCTATCTCTGTTGCATTATGAACGCAATTATGAACCATGTCACCTTGAACAACATGTATTACTGTATATATTGCATTTAAGACGTGTTTGTTATGATTATCAATTTAAGGAGCAAAAGAGAGTAACCGTCTGCAACTTAACATGTAAAATCAATGCATTCTGCCACTCAAGACTGGGAAACGATTTAAATCTGTTGTTAGATCTAATTCATCAAATCGATATATATAAGTATAAACATCTTCAGAAATGTAGATATCGATATTCGAACCATAACGGAATGAATACCGCATGCTCTATAGTCAGAAACTTGATTCAGTGTATCTTTAGATATTCAGAAGGCACGCCAGCGGATTCCTGCGAGAGCACCGGGAGATACTGCATTGCCTCTCCCACGCTTTGGGCAATCCATTACAGGGGAATGCCATGAATTCAACAGTACACGGAACCATTTCTCATTCTTAAAGGAGAGAAAGTGTAAATGATGCTAGGGATGATTTCTGTTTATCCCTGTTGCTGAAGATTTTTTTTTTTTTTTTTGATGATGAACTTGTGTTATTTATCAATGGGTTTTGTGTGTAGATGCGATTGTATTGTTTTATGGTGTATTCTGCAGATTATATTGCGCTTGTTTGTTTTAGTATATAAGTGTTCATAAGGAAAAAATCTTCAGTAAGTTTTTTTTTTTCATTTGGATATTTCATTGATAGGTAATTGTCTGTTTTTTGTCTTACCATTGAAAATTAACGAATCATTTAACTTGTTATAATCACACAATTTCTACATTCCAGACTACCTTCCCGCATTACTCCCATTGGGAACGGCGGATGGAAACCCCTTCCATATAAGCAGGATGTTTGGAACACACCGACAGACTGGGGATCGGCTGCACTACTGTTGACGCCTGATTTTTCTGCCTGTTATACGTGCTGTGATACTGTTTATTACTGTGACCATTGTGCTGTAGTGAATATTTCTCTCATGCACCATAACGGCAGACTATCTGCGTTATGGATTAAACCTGTAATGTTCAAACCCTGTCTTTGGCATCACTACCTATTTTGCGGTAGGTTGTTAATTACGACAGACTAAGACAACCCTCACAATATACATATACATTTATATGTAAAAAAAAAAAAAAAAAAAAAAAAAAATATATATATATATATATATATATATATATATATATATATATATATATATATATATATACATATATATATATACATACATACATACATATATATATATATATATATATATATATGTATATATATATATATATATATATATGTATATATATACATATATATATGTATATATATATATATATATATATATATGTATATATAGACATACACACATATGCAATACAGACCAGACAGGTAAGGGACCTTTGGTTTTGACCTTTTGATCAAACTCTGTGTAAAGGTGGGATACGTCAGACAAGAATAATTTACCGTCTTAGGGACTAGATCCGTTACGAATATGTATCTCTGTCATATTTAGATCAGACTCCTTCCATGATTTTAGCCATCAAGATAAACTTCAGGATCGTTTATCTATTCATTTGAGTTATGAATCTAATAACAAAAAAATATGATAACCATAATCGAAAGCGTCTTCATTATAACGAATATTTTCCCTTAGAAATAAAAAAAATAGAAAATAAGATAGAATAAAACGTCTTACATTATTCCCAAACCGTACTGCCAGAGCATAGTCTTGTTGAATCTCTCCTGCTTTCAGAGACGATCCAGCTTTATAAAACATGACGTGTGTTGATGCTTAAGGACTTGGAGATGATAAGATTAAAGTGATCTTGGTCTGACTTAAGCTCGAGCCAAGATTCAACTTTAATGAAGTCTGGCTGAATTCATTTCCGTGATACTGGCACTATCTCGATCTCTTAGGAATAGAGATGTACAATATGGTTTTGATATGTTTGTGTTCGTGTAATGGATTTTGATATTGTGGAATATATAGTCAGAGTCGAAAGTATAATTATCATTGTAGTTATTGTTATTGAAGTTGCTATTGGTATCATCATTCTTGGTATTATTGTGATAAGTGGTCTTAGTACCATTATTTATGTTGCTGTTGTTTTTGTTGTTGTTAGTATTATTAATATAAGGATGAGAAGAATAATGATAATGATATTAACACTTATACTAGTTCTAATACTGATTCTCATTATTATCATTATCCTTTACATCCTTTTCATTACTATTATTATTACCATCATTATTATCATCAATATTGTTATTATCATTATTATTTATACTATAATTATAAACATGTTAATAATAATTTTTATTAGTAGTGTTAGCATTTTTATTATTGATACAGTTATTTTCCTTCTTGTTATTGGTATTGTTGTTATCTAAGCTATTTTCGTTATTATTATTATCATAATTGATATCATGATTATCATGATTATTATAATTACCATATACATCATTATTTCTGCTATTATTATTATCATTCATTGTTATCATCATTATTTTCATTATCATTATCATCATTATTGCTGTTGTTAAATTTAAAATAAAAGTTTATTGTTCTTCTTAACAGCTATTTTACGTTTTTGACAATCCCTATGGTTAGAGATACAGCCAATTATGTATTTAGAGTTAAATAGTTGAAAATTTTATTAAATATTTATAAACAATGGTAAGCCCCGCTCTGTTCAAATGGAAATGGTAGTGCTTCTAATTACAAAAGTTATAATGGACAGAATGTTTAATCATACTTTCTTAAGTAGGTTGCATATATTCTTCAAATTAGAATCACAATTTTCTAATGGATATTTTTGTTTTCTTCATATTCTAGCCATCTGGCCGAAAAAAGGATGATATTACTCACGATTCAAATTTCTTATAGGCAATTCAATCTATATGGCAAAAGAAATTGAGAGTAAATTCATTAAAATATACAATCAGGAATTTTATTGTCGTCAAAATTGCAGAATTCTTGTATGCTAACAGCCTGTGTTATGAGTATGTTGCACAGTCAGACTTGTAACGCAGTTCACAGCTGCACAAGTACATGTAATTGTGCATATGCATTTAAATAAAGACCATTGTATTGCACGTCCAGACCTTATAAACACGTAAGTGTATAGAAAAAAAAAAAAAACTATCCCGAAAAAGAGGGGAAGATTATAC
>BOPN01005458.1:17500-21792 GCA_017312705.2 Penaeus japonicus
GAATTTTATCAGCCTTTGTCCTCTCTCTCTCCATCTTCCCTTATTCCTATCTTGGCATTAAAATCCCCCATAATCACGGTAAAATATTTTTTTTTTGCTCTATCGGTACCTGCTTGCACATCTTCATAGAAGCTCTCTATCTCCTCATCACTATGACTGCTGGTAGGAGCGTACACTTGGATATTTTTTAGGCTATATCTGTTGTTTAGTTTCAGTATTACAGAAATTACTCTTTCGCTTACACTGTAGAATTCCCTAACATTCTTTTCAAGTCGCTTATGAAATAAGAAACCTACTCTACTCCTGATTCTTGTTTGCTATCCAAGGGTTTACCTCGCCAATATAATAAGTGTCCATCATTTAGTAATTTCTGCTCTTCGCCTAGTCTCCTAACTTCAGAAAGCCCTACAATATCCCATTTAATAAATGAAAGTTCCTCAAGCAGTGTCAAAAGATTAGATTTTGTTCTCAGGGTCCTTACATCGTATGTGCATAAATTCATCATTTTTAGGTGGCCTGGGTCTAACCGGATATTTTTAGCACCCTCTGCTCAGGAACCAACCTAATCGCCGCCGTGACCAGGGGCTCCTTCGCTTCCGGGGAATGAGGGCCGTTGCCTTGACTGGGATTTCATATTTAAGAGGGGTGTGGCCTGATACCCCCACCTGTCGGCCTTGTTCATGGTTGGGGGAGTAATTTTAGTCTGGAGGCTACCATTAATCTCCAATAACATGTTTGAGTTAGTCTTGCATGTTATTAGGAGATCTTAGTATCCCCCGGTCTATCTCACGACCCTCCGGTCTACTCATGTAAGAATGGACATTTGTTTATATATACGTGCAGGGCCTACGCTAAAATAAACGTTTGCATGGTTATGCGCGCTCTCGTGCCCGCACTTATATTCGTTACTATATATAAATTGTGCCCACGAATGCACAGCGTAGACGCATATATATGCAAATAAGCAATTATGCACATACTCCAAGCGTATATATATGCCTGTATGTATGCACACAGCACCCATACATAACAGCGTCCGCGCGTGCACACGCACACACGTAAATTATAATGTGCCCATGCATTATAATTTGTTTGATTATATATAGTAGGTAATGGTATACACATATCTGGCAACAAATCAGAGAGGTAATTACTAGTTGGTAGCTAAACCGTTTGAGCCTCCTAGTGTGACCATGACCGGGTGATGCCATGATGTGTTGGGTTTTCATTACAAATAATTTCCCAGACTGATATTCAGTGTGGTTGCATGATTAGATTTATGAACACTGAACATATAACATAGTTGATTCTATAGTATAATGTACTCACGAACTAGGAATGGATTTTACTCAGGCCAGATGTTGGATGGTAGTTGATCACCATTGACCCTTGGCACTGGTGCGAGCATTAAGCAATATTTGACTCATTTTCTGTTGGTTTGCTTGGATGGTATGATTTTATATTAGAAATATATTCAGACACCCTCAAATGTTTTCACACTGTATTGTATACTTGCAAATCACTATAATAGATGGTATTACTCAATGTTTCCTTCATTATATTGTGGCACTTTTTGGCATCTCACTGCCTTTTTTCTACTTCTAGCATTCTTGTGGCATTCTTTCTTTTTGAATTTTCTTCAACACGTGTAATTTTTTATTTCTATTTCGCTTGTTTATGCACTCTAGACATTCACAGATATTTTCACCTTATGCTGTGTTGCCACAGTTTACTGGATATACGTGATTTTACACTTAATATCGCTGAGGCCCAACACTTAACACCTCTCCTACTCGTTGCCATATATATATATATATATATATATATATATATATATATATATATATATATATATATATATATATATATATATATATATATATATATATATATATATATATATATATATTTATATATATATATATATGTATAAGTATATATATAATTTAATTTATATATATGAATAATCAATGAATATATAAATAGATAAATATATATATATATATATATATATATATATATATATATATATATATATATTCATACTTATTTATATCATATTTAAGTCTATGTATATGTGTATACATTTTTTCTTATTTTCCTTGTTCATCTTAAGACGACATAACCCAGCCTAAATAATCTACCATTGCCTAACCGTAGCAGAAGAAGACATGGGAAGCACGAGTGAGTTTCTACTTCTAGCATTCTTGTGGCATTCTTTCTTTTTGAATTTTCTACAACACTTGTGTAATTTCTTATTTCTATTTCGCTTGTTTATGCACTCTAGACATTCACAGATATTTTCACCTTATGCTGTGTCGCCACAGTTTACTGGATATTCATGATTTTACACTTAATATAATATAAGTATATATATAATTTAATTTATATACATGAATAATCAATGAACATATAAATATATATATATATATATATATATATATATATATATATATATATATATATATATATATGTATGTATATATATATTCATACTTATTTATATCATATTTAAGTCTATGTATATGTGTATACATTTTTTCTTATTTCCTTTGCTCATCTTAAGACGACATAACCCAACCTAAATAATCTACCATTGCCTAACCGTAGCAGAAGAAGACATGGGAAGCACGAGTGAGTTTCAACAAAGTATCGATAATTAGAACAATAACAGATTATGTTGATTGCCAGAAATCATCCACAGACATCTACGGCATAACCTTCCCTCGCTCACAGGTGGTCAGCGCTCAGACATTACCCTTATCGATCTAGGTCACGAGCCTTGTGGCAGATGTCGAGAACTAATAAGGTCAACAATCATGAATTCTGAAAAATCACACATCAGGATAGCTGCTGAAGAGGTAGTGTACTTTTTCATTTAAACGTGGAAAATGGAAATTGAAAAACAAAGTAAGCAATAAAATCATTGTTTCATCTACTCTATACATCAATTATTTCTAAAATCTAAACTCTTATCGCTTGAACTTCCCGTCTTTTTTTTCATAAACTGATTCACGCAATTACCTCCGCCCTTGCCTGCAGTGGGTGCCGTGGACGAGGGTCATCCAGGAGGAGGGCGGCAAATTCACCATCAGTGGACCCATGAAAAATCTTTTGGATGTATTTGCGGCGAAAATTAATTTCAGGTGAGCTATTCAGGAACGAGTCAGGAAAATCAAGTTGTTCCCGTTTCGATATATCTAATATATATATTTTTTCAGGTTGCTCTCGTTTTCTCCTTTTATTTCGATCCCTTCCCCTTCATGGTAGTATATCGATATAAACACACACACGCACGCGCGCCCGTGTACGTATGTTTGTGTGTGTGTGTGTGTGTGTGTGTTGTGTGTGTGTGTGTGTGTGTGTGTGTGTGTGTGTGTGTGTGTGTGCATTTATATATGCGCACATGTAAAGTATTTCATCAATGCGTTTATTTACAAATTGATACTTGTCTATATACATAAACAAAAATAAGAATGTGCATGTTTACAAGTGAATAACCCAGCCATCAGGGGTGCAATCCAGCACAACTTGATGCCGGTCCCAAGCCCGGAAAAATGGGGAGGGTTAGCAGCAGGCAGGGTATCCGGCCATGTAGACTGTTTATGGTACAGAGTTCCTCAGAAACAATGCACACCACAGACACCAAGCAGAAGAACAAAGACCAGCGAAGGAGGAAGCAAAAGATGAAGGTGGATAAGTTGATGGTGGTAAATTGTTCTGGATGTGTGTTTGGTAATTGGAAGGGAATCGATGAAACGACTCACTTTGTTGATGATCAGAGATCTAAAAGGGTACATGATGAAGTTTGGTTTGGCAGAGAGAAACGATCTAGTAAATTATGTGCTGAGTTGAAGATTGATGTTGAAACAAGTGTTGGATTGCAAAACTAAACTAATTAAACAAAATTGGATGAGTTCTACGATAAGATGAGAAGTGGAAGAAGTATTTTGAGAGCCTGATGAAGAGACAGAGAAGAGGCAGGAGGATCTCAGAAGAGAAGGTAAAGAGTAATAAGATGAGGCTGGGGACACAGACCCCTCAGATGATATCCACGAGGAGCCATTGACATAAAAGAGTGACGTAGGAATATCCTTCCTGAGATATATCTCCTACGAGACCATCGTATCTGGAAAATGCCGGAAAAAGTAATAACAGCATGCTGGCTCAAGTTTTCCAGGACGAGGAGGAAAAAGATTGTCGTAGCTACCACGGCATCAAATTCGCTCTTTCTTTTATGCACACAAAAGTAAGTGTATGTATATGTTTATATATATATATATATATATATA
>BOPN01005458.1:32912-35412 GCA_017312705.2 Penaeus japonicus
TTCCCTTTTGGAAATGAGTTTATTTATTGCAGCAGTATCTCATTTCAGTTCCTGGATAAGTCACTATACAAGTTCATGCCAGGGCTTATATTTGTGCACAGTGACTATGTATGAGATCTTTCCCAGAATGCTGCGTGCTGTGCTTATATGAATGTGCTGTGCCCGTACGAACTTGCTTTGCCTATATGAATGCTTTTCACCCGTCCACTTCAATAATTGATAATTGGAGGTTTTTGTATTTGTTTACAATATTTTCACAAGCAAAAATGAATATGTTTATACAAATGGAAATCCTATGGTTATCTGCATACATAAAGATGTAAACGTATTGTTTGAGGAAGAGATTAGTACGTGACAGGACATCTTATGCGGTAGTGAAATATTCCCGTGACGTGATATTATGTCACCCTACTCGAATAGGTTAAGGGAATCATTGAGAATCAGACTGGATAGAGTAAACTTGTGCAGTGGTTATAGAGAAAAGGTAAATCAGTTATATCAAGTGTAAAAATAATCTGCGCAAAATAAAGCGAATCCCACAGACAGATATTAAGATCCACAAATCTGTGCATCTAGCTATACCCTGGGCTTTGTGCTCCAAAAATGGTCAACAGATCACCCTGCACATTCATGCAAGATGGAGCCTATAGTTGCTGTCGAGCCAGAAAATATGTGCTGGAGAATTATGGCCTTTGTCGGAATAAGAACTGCCAAAGAATCTCTTTACATGGTCCTGGTACTACTGACAATGTTTACCTTTATTTTAACCTGTCATTGTATAATGCTTTTGCTTAAAATAAGCTGTGCCAATGTATGAACGCCAGTTTCAAACCTTGTACGTGAGACACATACCCCCATGTGCTTTGGATACAAGAGTTGATACCTGCAGTTCACATGTTGACAATGCTACATGGTCAACTTATAAGTGGATGGGACTCTGCATACATTATCACTTTTGTACACACTCTTGAGTTGGGAGCTAATATTTATACAATGATATGTTGATACAGTGAAAGGAGAGAGTTTCTTCCAAGAATGGGATCTAAATAGAATATAGTTTACACCTGTGGCCAAATTTATGTAGAATATTTAACAATTTCTTTTGTCACATTGAAAGCTTAGGCTTCACACACACACATACAGGTGAATCAGCATACACATGTTTGACAGAGATACTAATGAAATTAATTTTATTTTCAGTTTGATTCAAAGAAATCTGACACCCATCAATTTTAATACTGGGATGCAGCAGTGCTTGGAGTTGAAGGTCAAGAGTTGATTATCAGCAAGAGCATGCTGTAGGGCAGAAAGGACCTCACATCTCAGGATAATGCCTTGTCACAAGGACATGTACAGTATACGAGTGATAAACTGTAATAGCTGTCAAGTGATTCTAGACTGTGAGTTACAGCATGTACATCTCTGGTGTGGAAAGAATTAACGATAGCTAAAAATTAGACATATTTCTGCAATGGCGAGGATTCCGAGGATGGGAAGGCTGCACTAAAGAGGGTGGCACATACGTCTGAGCGAGTGTTTTACAAATCCCAGCACTATTGATCGCCACGGCTTAAACATATCTTCTGACGTTGTCAGGGAAAGAGGTATGTTTCATTTTTTTCTTTCTTTTTTCACTTTGATAAAACTGTATTTTTTATTAATGTTTTTGATACAGATATGAAGTTTACCTGGTTTCCTCTATGACCATTTTTTTTCTCTCTCTCTTTCTCTTTCTTCATTTTATTTATAAACCCATTTTCCATAATCTAGAGAACAGCTCAAAAACTCCTGAGACTTTTAAGGCGCTACAAGATTGTGCGTCTGAAAGCAAATATTTTGGTGACAGTTCGACTTCTTCATTTTTTTGTGTGGTGTGTTTTCATCCTTCCTTTTTTCCGCTTTTTAGTTTTTTTTTCTCTCTCTGAGATTCAAAAGATATAAAACTGTTGACTGAAATTGCACTTTCTGAAGTTCCATTAAATGCAAGAGTGTTCAAAGGATAGATCTTATGAACAGTGTGAGGGAAAGAACATACAAGCCATATATCCTTGTTACAGATTGCTGTTAGCTATAAAAAGATAAGAAACACTCATTAAGACCAGTGGTGTTATTATTATTATTTTTTTTAATGCAGCATTGTGCTGATTGTGAATGACTTATCACTGTTGCATGAGTTATAGTGATGATGGCCTAGACCTAGCCAGATTGTAACTTTGCTGGCTTACAAAAAGTGGATGTGTAATCGCTCTTTGCAAACTGCTATGCAAGGTACCAAACAGAATATCAAGTCATGTCAAATCTGGATCGTTTAGATCTATCTAAGTGTATCGAACTTAACCCGTCCATTTATCCCTTTATCCGTTTATCGAAGCTTATAGTTAAATTGTTTTAACAAACCCCATGAGAAAGCTTTCATGCGTGAACAGATTTAAGCAGTGATTCTCAAGTCTGATGCAAGGGTTGATGCCTCGTTACCTTTTAAGAGGAAAACGCATGAATT
>BOPN01005458.1:40412-55412 GCA_017312705.2 Penaeus japonicus
TTGCTTTAGGTCAAAGGTTCCCCTAGCTAAACCTTACCCTTGTGCCCTCCTTTCCCGCGCCGTCTTCGGGATGGCGGGGTCACCCACTTTTGGGAAACCAAGGCGTTAGGTGGTCAGGGTGTTGGGCAATGATTTTGGATCCTAATGTCATGGGAGTTTTTTCAAGGGCATGTTGCAGGTGGAGGTTGGCAATTCTTGTTATTGTTGTTGTTGTTTTTAGCATTTTATTATTTTTATGATTAACATTATTATTATTATTATTATTATTATTATTATTATTATTATTATTGTTGTTGTTGTTGTCACATATTATAAGTATTATTTTCTTTTCAATTGTTATTGATAATATTATTGTTTATGATGTTATTGTTATTACTATTTATTATTTATTGTCATTATTATTATTATCATTATCATTATTATTGTTATTATTATTAATATTATTATTAGTACTAGTGTTATTATTATTTTAATTATTGTTATTATTATTATTTTTATAATTATTATTACTACTATCATTATCAGTAATGTTATTGATATCTTTATTATCATCATTGATAATAATAACAAATGAGAGGAGATAACAAGATGCTTGAGGTAAATTAAAGAAATGGAGCCAGTGGCTAGGAAGAAAGTCTTCAGTCCAAAGTCGTCAGGTTATCATGACTGACTGTATAATGATGATGACAGTAAAGAAAATAGATTTGGCAGATGAGTTTTCTCTTTTTTTTTTTTTTGTCTGATCTTGCTGTAATTGTGGAGATTAAAGATAAAGATACTGCAGAGCAACTCGATACATAATTACTATCTCAGGATTTCGTCTGGTGATATTTTAGTTTATGATGTAAAGGACAAATGACTTAACTTTGATAAATACTTGTAAAATATCAGGTTCTGTTCATTTGCTAGAATTTTATAATATATTTATAATTATATATAAATATATATATATATATATATATATATATATATATATATATATATATATATATATATATATATATATATATATCTATCTATATATATATATATCTATATATATATATATATATATATATATTATATATTATATATATATATATATATATATATTTATATATTTATTTATATATTTATGTATATTATAATTATACATTTGTATGTATGCATATGTATAAATATATATATATTTGTTTATATGTAGGAAGGCCATTATTTGGGGGGGAGAGAATATGCCATTCAGAATCGCTCTTTTATGCTAAGTATGTGTCCTTCATAACAAGAAAGAGGCCAAACCCATGACTGCATGATTAGGGGGAATTAGGATTTGGGGAAGGCATAGTGGGTGTGGCTTGATGATGCTTGCCTGAGGGTATTGTATTTAATTATTGGTGCCACGTACATCTCTTATGTAGCTGGGAAGATGTGAGAAAACAGGTCACTCATGCAGGATGGTGCCTTGCTTCCATGATTGCCTATGTATATAAAATCCAGCCGGCGCTGATTATAATTGATATTTTTGCACATTTTTTTTTTATGGGTTTATCTTTACAGGGATATTAATATGGTATTTCATGGTCAGCTTCTTTCATTGGACTGGCTTATATTATTAGGCTGTGCATGCAAAGTTGGGAAAAGGGGGTGGGACTGGGGGGAATATGTGGTGTATTTTGGAATATATATGTTCTTACTTGATTGAATTTTATCTGTTTTATCCTTATAACATATAGCTGTTAGCCTTTTACCACTTTGTATATTTATATATCATCTGTATGATTATTTTATTCTCTCCGCCTATAGGAATGAATGCTAGACAGTTGATGAGTTCAAGGTTCCCGAAAAACTATGGTTTTCTGCTTTATTTATTCTGTCTTTTTTATATATATATATGTATAGATATTAGACATGTTTTCCCCCATAGTCTTTTCCTCCCAAAATGTATTATTAGTCTTGATTTTTAAAAATGCCAATTAACATCCATAGCATAGTGTAACAGTAGGTGAGAAATCTGGCCGAGAACCACCCTGCTTGTAATTTTCACTTGCGCTCTTAGTCTTTATAAAGAGTTCATAGATTACATTAGTTTTTGTTTTTTCATAGTCCATGATTTTTTATTTGTGTTGGTTTGATTATTGATTTTTTTTAGGTAAAACCAGCTTTATCCACTGCAGTTTTCTCTGTGGGAAACTTGGAAATTCAATTTGTTAATCATAGCTTCATGATAAATTAAAAATTTCAGTTTTCTTGATCTTGAAATGATTGATAAGCTTTATATATTTGCATTTATGTGAATTCTGTTCATCTATTTATTGTGAACTGTTTGTTCTATCTTCCAGATTTAAGAAATCATGTATTAGATTTCATCCTTTTTCGTTAAGTGATACATATATATATATATTTCAGTTTACTCTTTTTCTAGTATATTCAGGTTTTTATAACATGGTTAGTGTGATCTTTGAATTTAAGTAGGAAATAACTGAGCCACTTTTGCCGCAGGAGGCACCAGGGAAATGCCTACCGTTCCGATGGGGAGGCCTCGGCCTGTCCCATACTCCTCCCAGCTCATGCAGGGCCTGGGCATGGATTTAGGGGGGTTGAGGGGACCCCACAGCACCCCATCAACAGTACAAGTGGACTTCCTGATGCCCAACAGCATCATAATCCAGCACCATGTCAGTACGAGTGCAACTCTGGCGGAGATTAAGGAGGTGAGTTTGGGAGCCCGATGTTGATGATGTAATTCTAGGTGGTTGTGGTGATTGAGGTGATCAGTGGGTAGATGTAGAACTGTTTGTGTAAAGTTTACCCCATTGAAAGCTGAATTAACCGTTTAAGCAGCCTCTTCCTCCAACTGACTGAGATTTTTCATAGGAACTGTGGGAACGTGCCAGTGAATATCCCCTGTTCGGCACGCTGCACGAGCTCTCGGCATACCACTTTGCCTGCGTCAGTCAGAGATCCGAGACCCTTGAGCTCATGGACGAGACCAAGTGTCTGCAGGAAATCAATCCTTTCCTGTGTATGCTAAAGGTGGTGGAGAGGAAGGGTAATGAAACCGAGAAGTTACTCAACCTGCAGATTGGTCAGCTTATTGGCAAAGGTATGGAATTCATTCTGTTTTGCTCCGTTTCTTCGTTGAACTAAAAGGCCTCAACTCATTGTTAGCCTGCAAGAGAATAACGAATAACACTTTCTATTATTGTTTGCATTATTTGCATTGATGTAGATGCATGTTCACTTGAAAGATACTTATAAATGTAGACAGGAGCCAAAGGAGAAGAAGAATAGAATAAATAGATATAATTTCTAACTTGAAATTGACACACATGAACATTAAGATCTATAAAACATACTAATAAGTATTCATTTTGTACCCCCATGTTTGATTATAATTATGTGTCACTGTATGGTTTACTTTGTGTGAGTACAGAATGTTGACCAGCTTGTTCTATATTGTGTTAAGTGAACTAATTTTGACTTAATCTTTATGACTTACTGAAGTTTTCTCATTATTACAGAACTTCAGAAGTTTGATGCCCTCAAAAATCCTGAAGTTAATGAATTTAGATGGAAGATGAAGGCTGTTTGTGATGAGGTTGTGTCATCGAGAAATAAACTCACGTGGACTGAACAAGTATGATTTATGAGATTTGTTCTAGAGTATGAGATTATGGCTTCCATCTCTCAGAATTGTTGTGTTTGCTTTAGATAATTAAAGTTATATATAACTACTTTGATTGTTTCAGTGTATTGTCAGTGTCATATGTCTTAATACTAGCTAGTTGATGTAATGGTTATTGTATCAGTTAATACTTTACTGTTATCTAGTCGAATATGATGAAGAGGAAATTAGATTCAAGGTTTATTAACAGATGATAAGAAATTCCAATTGCAGTCATGTGAAATCTCTTTGTGTATGTATTTATCAATTAATTCACCATAGAAATTTTTAGTCGGGATGTATGTGTATGGAGCATTATTTTTTCTCGGATATTGTAAAAGAATAGATATTGTTAAGTTTATATTTTTGATCTGGTATTTTTCCTTTCAGGTACAATATCAATATCCAGCCCGTATTGCAGCAAATGAACAGCTGCCGAAATACATCTTGGATAGACTGCAAGACGGGCAACTTTTGCTTTCTGTTCAGTTTGACACGGCGATGCAGGTGATACTATCATCCTCATTAGTGTTGACAGAAGATTCAAATTTGTGTGCCTCTGTCAGAATTTGATATAGAATTTAACAGGAGTTATCTTATTGAGATCATATTAGCTTTATCCTGTATAAGAGGAATTGCCATTGCCCTAAGGTATATGATTATAAATGTCAAGAGATCATTTTGATTTGATGTATAAACAAATGTTACTTTCTAATATATAGTATCTTGATATGATTACATATCAAACTAAAATTTTATGTTTAACAGTAACCACATTCTCAATGAATAGACATTCAAATTGTCAGATCATTTTGTTGAGGTACATAAACACGGCATCACATGATATCATCAAAGTATCAGTATATATTACCTGTACCCTGTTAAAAAAAAAAAAAAAAAAAGATGAAAAAGAAGAAGAAATGACTAACGCCTTTAATCCCGTCCATTACAGGTCCAGTCAACCTTCACTTTCCGTGTCAGACCGGATATGAAGACGGTTGATTTCCTAAACATGGCACTTGCAAAACTGTCAATAACATTTGTGATAGAAGAAGCTGCAGAGAACTATGTCCTAAAGGTAAGGATATTGGGAAGAGAAAGGCATAAGGAGAACGGTGATGCTAGGGAGTCTTCTGATTCATTATGAGAGAATACGAAGTTTAGGCCTTTGTGATTTTAAAAGATTTATTAGAAAAGGAAATACGTTTAAATTATTGTGGTTTATGCTGTATCTGTTTGGCTGTTACCTTGCCTAGATGAAAGAGACTGTGTTGGGTAAAAGTTCAGGGGGTCAGGATTTCATATTGTTAGAGGTGGATACAGAAGGAGGCTTGTCAGAGAAAGAGGTTGAATGCCATTATATAGAATCTATATCAAATTATAGGGCTTTGTAATCAAACATTTGCTTTTGATTAATTGAAGTGAGATACAGAAAAGATTTTTAAAAGTTTGGTTGATTTCTTAACTTCCTGAGGTATCGGTATACACATAAAAGAATTTCTTGGAGCATTGTTAGTGTATAGATTTTTATTTTTGCCCCTATTTCATCTTTCTCTTTTTATTATGTTTGTCTGTTTCCTCTTATTCCTTTTCCTTTTACCTCTCTGATGTTTTAGTCTTTCTGTTTGAACCTATCACTGTTATTGCAAAGTTCCTCCTATCACAACTTACTTCAGTTCTTTCAATTTCCTATCACAATCTCTTATTTGACAGACACCTGGAAAGGAAGAGTACCTGATTGCCGATGTGCATTTGTCACAATATATGTATATCCGCGAACACGTGTGCCAAGACCAGTTTTCGCCAATTCCGCTAGTCATTGTTCATCGAGGGACGATTCAAGGTTAGTGTTTCATGTGATCAGTGGATGACTTGTATTGAAATTTAAAGAATGCGATATGGGTCTTATCCCATTCATTCCTCTCAGGGCGCTTTTCATCTGCCCGATTCAACAGGGTGATGTCAGGAAGAAAAATGTGTCTTTGCAAATTGAACTCCAGTGGGTTTATCAATACATAAAATATGTGTGTTTAGAGGGAGAGTTAATAAGTGGGAGGGAGTGAAATCACGTCATCAGGCGTGAACGGGTTAAAGATCACTTGAAATAACTCTGCTAATTTCCTTGAGTACATAATGTATGATAAATAAATGAGTATATGTATTGCCTGCCACTTACAGTTGATATCGACAACATTTGCGAGAGGATTGCCGATGGAGTAAAGCACATGAGGAACTCCTTCTCCGGCATGACGCTCAGCAAGAAGAAGAATGTCACTTTCATTTCATCGTGGTCCATTTCGGATGGTTTCAGCTTCCAGATTGGGACGATCACCAAGTTGAATCTGGATTCAGACGACCAGAAGGAGGTAAAGACAAATGTGGAAAAGTGTGCAAGGTTGAATGACTGATGAGGGGGGAGGGGGTTAGGATGTACCATTTTTATTATTTTTTCTAATATACATATATATATTATATATATATATATATATATATATATATATATATATATATATATATATATATATATATATATATATATATATTATATATATATTATAATTACCTAGTGTTGAAAAACTCATTTGCTGATTTTTAAGTTTGAGATTTTAGTTCTGGGGGGATATTGATATGAAAATAATACTTAGAGTTATACACTCTCAATCATACCTGTAATAGCATGTTTTCATTCATGAATGTATTTCTAGGTGGTAGTAGAAGCTGGCTTGTACCACGGTGGCAATGCCTTGTGCGAGACCCAGACTTCACAGGAGGTCAGCGTGCGGGATGGGGAGGCTGTGATAGAGGAGACGCTCACCTTTGGCATTGCCGTCTGCAACATTCCCCGGAGCACGCGTCTCTGCCTGGCCATTTATGAGGTGACTCGAAGTGCCAAGGCCACGAAAGCGAGATCGTCCATCGGCACAAGGCCGGTGAGTGCTGCCCAGAAAGAGGTTTTGTTTTGTGTCTGAGTTTATTTGTGTAATCATGGAAATGTGTTGTAGTTCCATGGTTATCATAATTCAGTCTCATGAGACTGAAGGAAGTTGAGTTTAGATCATTTATGCACTGGATTTGGACTTAACTCTAATAGACAGTCAATCATGGTCTGTGATTCTACACATACATATAAGATTCTTCTTTCAGAATGAGGGTGAATTTTACTCTATGTTACTCTGAATTACCCCTTACCTGTTTTACCTTCAGGAACTGTACAAGAACCCACTCGCATGGGTCAACACAGCAGTGTACGACTACCGCAACCAGCTGAAAGGGGGATCTATGTCGCTGTATGCTTGGAAGATCTACGAGGATCAGTTGGGAGATGTGGGCATGCCAAACCCCCTGGGCACTCTGGTTAGCAACCCTGATCACGACCAGGCTGTCACGCTGACTGTATCTTTTACCAAGTACCACCCAACATCAGCCATCATATTCCCCTCGAGAGACAAGATCATTTCTGCTGCTAAGGAAAATCCACCCACAGATGAGGTGCTCTTTGCATTCTGTTTATTTTGAAAGCTTTTTAGTGTGTAATAGGTTTGTTTTTTGAGGACAGTGGTATTTTTGATAATTTTATGAATTGATGGGTAACTTTGTAAAGAATTCTTTATGTGGTCTAAGTACTTTGTTCAATATATAGGTCAGGATACAGATTTAAGAATAGGGTTAATGCACACTCTACTCAAAATGTATGAGTTTATACTGTGCCAGCTTGGCATCCTTGAGAGAATGTTAGGAAAGAGGAGCATTGCTGCTGCAGAAGTGTAAAGATAAAGAAGCCTAGACTTGCAATACTTTTATCATATTTGGTATTCAAGAAAAGCAGTTAGCAAATTACCTTTCTTTACTATTTACTTTACTATTTAAGATGAAAAAGTCTTGTGTTTTTTCTTCTTTTTTGTTCTTGTTTTGTTAATTCATTCACTTATTATCTATTTACTTTATAGATGGTTCCAACCGTAAGCAAAATGGAAGAAGTTCGGCAGATAGCGGAAAGAGACCCATTGACAGAGCTCCACGAACAGGAACGCAAGCTGATCTGGTCCCTGAGGAACACTTGTCGGCAGAAGATCCCACACCTGTTGCCAAAACTCCTTCAGTGTGTCGAATGGGACAACAAAGCTGAGGTAGGATCCTTTGCTTTCATGTGGGTGTTTGTAATTATTTGATAAGTTCTGTGTACATCAAAGGGTGCATTTAGTTTTAATTAAGATCAATGTCAATTTGCTTGCAATATAAATTAGGAGCATTTAGATTATAGACTAAACCCATGTGGTCTTATGCTACAATAGATGATTAAAATACTATCCTTACTTGAATTCTCATATAGTTTTATTCCAAGTCATTTTACATACAGGTTTACCTTTTTCCATCACAGAAACATTTTCACAAAGTGTAAATCTTGCTTAACCCTATGACGACGGTGCGTCACACCCGTGTGACACAGCCAAACTCCCGATGCCGGGGCGTCAAGCCAGTATGACGATTTTAATGCAATATTGCAATCGCCCGGCATTGGGGTCTTCGCGTAGCGAGTGCCCCGTCGGGAAAGGGTTAATATTTGGGAAATTAAAAAAGGGATTGCAAATTACAGGTAGCAGAGATGATAGCACTGTTGGAAGAGTGGCCCAAGCTATCTCCAGACCGAGCACTAGAACTCCTAGATTATGCTTATCCGGAACCAGCTGTTAGAAGTTACGCCATAGAGTGCCTAGGACCTATTAGGTAAGTCATGGACAGTCCATTGGATTTGAAAAAGGAGAGGTCGTCTCGATTGCATGAAACCTCTGAATGATTAAGGAAAAATAACAAAGTTTATCTATATCACCTGAATTTTGTGTTTTACGTTGAATTGCTTAGGTTTTGTTTCTTCTCCCGACAGTGACGACGATCTTCTTCTCTACCTGCTGCAGTTAGTTCAAGCTCTAAAGCACGAAAATTACCTGTACTGCCATCTAGTTGAGTTCCTCCTTAACAGAGCTCTCAGGAATATGCGAATCGGTCACTTTTTCTTCTGGCATCTGCGGTGAGTGCAGGAATGTTGTTCATGGAGGGAAATAGATAAGTCAGCTTTTATTATTGAGTTGGATAAGGTAGAAAAGGATTTGTTAGCAAGATGCCATGCTCTTAAAATTTTTCACTAATGTTTATATATATATATATATATATATATATATATATATATATATATATATATATATATATATATATATATATATATATTTATATATATATATAATATATATATATATATATATTTATATATATATATATATATATATATATATATATATATATTTATATATATATATATATATATATATATATATATATATATTTATATTTATATTTATATATATATATATATATATATATATATATATATAATATATATATATATATATATATATATATATATATACATATATATATACATATATATATATATACATATATATATATATATATATATATATATATATATATATATACATATATATATATATATATATATATATACATATATATATATATATATATATATATATATATATATATATATATATATATATATATATATATATATATATATATATATATATATATATATATATATATATATACATATATATATATATATATATATATATATATATATATATATATATATATATATATATGTATATATATATATATATATATATATATATATATATATATATATATATATATATATTTATATATATATATATATATATATATATATATATATATATATATTATATATATATATATATATATATATATATATATATGTATATATATCTATATATATATATATATATATATATATATATATATATATATATATATATATATATATATATATATATATATATATATATATATCTCCATATTACAGTAGTCAAAAATGTCTTTCTGTCACTACAACAACGGTTAAATCATTTCCACAGGTTGAGATGCACGCTCCTCCAAACCATCGTTTACCCATTACGGAAGCCTACTGCAGGGGACCGTGAACATATGTTATCTCGCTGGAGACAGTTAGATACTCTAATGCTTCTAAAGCTTATTATTCTTGTTTGCCTTTGTGGCATATTATTAACCCAATGCCGACGGCCTGGCGTAGAGCTGGCAACCCCAACTCCGGCGCTTTATGAATAGCCTGCCATGTTGACGCTGTTACTGTGACGTCAATGGTATCCCACTGATGAACAGAGCCTACTGCGTGTTTTGATTGCGTCCCATTTTTTTGCATTGTGTAAATTTTAATTTGAATTATTACTTATATTGAGTTGACTTTGTGAGGTGCAATGCTTTATCATGTTAGGTGTGTTTCAACTTGAGTCTGAGTTCATACTCTTTGCTTATGTATAACTGTAGTCATGAATATCACACCACAATATCATGAGCTAAAAGTCACATCTAGGGGTGTCACAAAATAGGGGTGAAAGCTTTTTCTTCATAATTACAACTTCTACCCATGTTTGTAAGTCATAATCTTCTAGCACTTTCTTAACAAAAACATCGTTGCCATGGTATCGTGAGGGAAATGACATATATATGTGCAAGAAAAATAATTTATTCATGTAAAAAAAAAAGAATGAACACAAAACATAAACATAATAAAAAACAAAACATACATATATGAAAAAAGATGAACATAAGAAAAAAAAACAATATATATACAGGAAAAGAAGGGGAGAGGTTCAGAGAGAGAGAAAGTCAGGTTGCAGAGTGCCAGGCCTCAAAGCAAATCCATAGGCACACCCACAAGACAGTCTGCGACTGCCAGCGGCAGCCCAGCCCTGGCGGAGCACCAGCGGCAGCGAAGACGCTTGCCGTCTGGAACGGACTGGTTTTATGCCCGCTGCTGAAGTCGGGATCATCTCACGTAGGACGTGCGGCCTCCTGCAAATCGAGTGAACACCGAACACCGATCATCTGCATCGCCAACTCCATGCGGAACTCCTTCTGTGGCATCCTACCCCCATGGCAGTACGATACACGGCGAAGGAGTTCACAAGGGCAAGGTCAAAGAGGAAGAAGAGATCTCTCCTATAACACACCCCCCATTTACGTAGGGTGGATTATGAGGCTGAGAATCTGGTCCCCAACGCTTCACGCCCTTCTCATGCCGGGGCTGTAAGCTGCAACGACGCGGGCTTCCCTCCTCCTCCTCGACCTGAGCTGTGATCGTGGAGACTGCACAAATGCCATGTCCCTCCACTGTAGAGCAAGCAACCCTGTGTTGCTGTTCTATAGTCCACGCCATTTCCTCCTTTCACAGTGGAAAATGCTGCAGCACCACCACGTGGACAATCTCACTGTCCCCACTGCTATCCGCTGGCCTGAGAATGTAGTGAGTATGGGGGAAGGTACCAGTTGTTCACAAAGACAAATACAGCACCTTTCCCCATGTTGTTACCCATCTCCAACAAGTCCAGGACTGCCTCTGCCGAGGCTCGCAGCAGTGCTCTCATCCTGCTCCCATAAATCCGGAAACACGACGGCAAATCATGGGACGGGCCAGGGCAGCTGTCACATTGATAAACCTTCAACCCAACAGTGCCCGCTGCTCTGGCTGAAGGTTATAAACCTCAGTCTCCCTGTGGGAATCACAAAGACTCAATGTTGTTGCTGCCTTTCTCGGGGACCAGTGACTCAACGGTGCCAGTGTTGAGGGCGTCTATAACCGGCGGAGCTTCCACAGACGTGTCCTCGGAACCTGTTCCCATCCTCCAGATGCTAAAGGAGGTGGGTTGTCAGGTATCAAACCTAGTCCCTGGGACACGCTTGTGGAAAAAGCTCACTAAACAGCCGGATGGTGGGACCAGAAACTCGTAGCACGGGGATCTGTGTAGTCCCCATGGTCACCCGCAGCTGTGCACGCGGTCAGCTCCTCCTTAGCTGGAGTCCACTTCCTCATATGAGGAGACAGGAGGAGAGACCTGCATCAAGCACAAAGCAAACGTCAGTAAAACAATTCCATAAAAGGGTTATATACTCAAACTGGGAATATAGGCATAGCCAACAGTGAGGTGTCACAAACTCACCTACAGTCTCGATGATGTGCTGTTATATCTGAACGTGAAAAAAACATCAAGACATCCTCAAGGTGTTTGCTCATCCAGGTCTGCCTTGACCCCAGGAGAACCAGCAAACCCGAACCTTTTCGGACGCGCACTCCTTTCGCCAAACAACAGAGTCCCAGGTTGCTCTTACGCCACACTTTGCGGCGAAGGTTGACAAAGGCCTGTCACGGCCCAGTCGTGTCCGGCTGGCTGACATAGTCCAGCCTTCGTCCTCCGAGCTTGTACTATTAGTCACAAAAGTCCTCCCCTCTGCCCTGCGAGGAACGCATTCAGCCCTGGCTACTCTCCCCGCTTGTGAGGCATGTCATGGGGATGCCAGCCCGGCGAGGCAGAGGAGGCAGGTTCATGTGTGTGAGCCCTGATGCTGAATGGTTGAGGCCCATCAACACCATCAGGAACAGGAGGAGGGTGGAGGAGCGCGGCGCTGTCTCTTCGGGAGCCAGAGGCCAGTGATTCGGTGGCCGCGATCTCCTTTACATCGAGGTTTGCCCCAATCTCCGCCAGGTGACCGTGGCAATGCCATCAGAAGTACGGGAGGAAGGCCAACTGTGGGTCACGGAATGACGCTGTGGTTCTGTGGATTTTTGGTCTGCGTGATTTTATTTTTCAGAATGGTGACGCTGTCACTGACCACTGTACCGCTGACAAAATTGTCATCATGACGACATGGATGCCGATGTCGGTCGCAGACGTGACGCCAGCTGTGTGAATGATGACGCCACACCACGACAAAACGTCATTTATGTGAGCCACATGCTGGTGTGTGTGTGTGTGTGTGTGTTTGTGTGTGTGAGTGTGTGTGTATGTATGTATTATATATATATATATATATATATATATATATATATATATATATATATATATATATATATTTATATATATATATCCCCCCCATATTACATTAGTCAAAAATGTCTCTGTGACTACAACAACGGTTAAACTTCATTTCCACAGGTCTGAGATGCACGTTCCCTCTGTATCCATTCGCTTCGGTCTGATACTGGAAGCCTACTGCAGGGGATCCGTGGAACATATGAAGATCTTGCTGAGACAGTTAGATGCACTTAATAAGTTTAAAGGTAAGCTGCACAGATATTTTTGTTTCATTTTTGTGGCATGTTATTATTTTTTCTTGTATGATATAATTTACCGATATCGTGGATCATATTTCCACATTCTTTCATTTGGGTCTTCAAAAGATAACACGTTATCACATAATTTTCCAGAGGTGAGAGGAGTAGTCAACGAAAACCGTTCGGTAAGAGACCGCGCTGAGAGGATGATGAAGGAATACATGAACCAGCCGCACACTCGCTCAGCCCTGTCACACTTCCTCAACCCTATAGACCCCATGTACAGAATCAGTAACATTAAGTAAGTTATGGGACTGTGCTATTATTTGTTTATTTATTTCTATTTTATGTTGTTGTCAGTTTTGTCTTCTAATCTTTGTATGTATTTTAGGAAATGAGAGTAAAGAGAATTTATAGATGACATCTGAAGCATAGATGCTGTATTAGCATTTGCAAAGAAGAACGAAACTAAATGGTATAAAATGCTAACTAAAATGTTGTCTCATCCATCCATGGCATGAAGAAGCTCTAAACATATTACCCAATTTTCTCCATATTCTTCGGCACCAGCAGAATTTTTTTTCAGCCATTTTGTTAACCCTCTCGTGACGGGTGGTACACTATGGTACCACACATTCTAGGCCTGTTCGCTGGGGACGCCATACGGCGTCGTTTATTTAACTGATTTAGGCCTATGCATTCGAGAGCCCCGGCATTGTGACATGCAAGGCTGGAATGCCCCCGTCGTGAATGGGTTAACAATGATCACAATGGCAGTTTTCTCAATCTCAATAAGAACTCATCAGAAGATCACCACCCATTGTCCTTCTCTCTTACCATTTCTTTTTCCCTTTGCAGCTCTGATGAATGCAAATTTAAGGACAGCAAGATGGCCCCTCTCTGGCTGGTCTTTGAGAACGGGGACTCGCACGGCAAGAAAATCTACCTCCTCTACAAGTACGGAGACGACCTTCGGCAGGACATGTTGACCCTGCAGATGATCAAGATTATGGACAAGCTCTGGAAGGACCATGGGCTCGATCTCAGGTATTGTACTAACTTTATTATTATTATTTTTATTTTTTTTTTATTTTTTTTATAATCTTTTCTTTTTTTTGTTCTCTTTTCTCTTTTCTTTTCTTTTCTTTTCTTTTCTTCTCTTTTCTCTTTTCTTCTCTTTTCTCTTCTTTTCTTTCCTTCTCTTATCTTTTCTCTTTTCTTTTCTTCTCTTTTCTCTTCTTTTCTTTTCTTCTCTTTTCTCTTTTCTTCTCTTTTCTCTTTTCTTTTCTTTTCTTCTCTTTTCTCTTCTTTTCTTTTCTTTTCTTCTCTTTTCTCTTTTCTTCTCTTTTCTCTTTTCTCTTTTCTTTTCTTCTCTTTTCTCTTTTCTTTTCTTTTCTTTTCTTTCTTTTCTCTTCTTTTCTTTTCTTCTCTTTTCTCTTTTCTTCTCTTTTCTCTTTTCTTTTCTTTTCTTCTCTTTTCTCTTTTCTTTTCTTCTCTTTTCTCTTTTCTTTTCTTTTCTTTTCTTCTCTTTTCTCTTCTTTTCTTTTCTCTTTTCTTATCTTTTCTCTTTTCTTTTCTTTTCTTCTCTTTTCTCTTTTCTTTTCTTCTCTTTTCTCTTTTCTTTTCTTTTCTTTTCTTTTCTTTTCTCTTCTTTTCTTTTCTTCTCTTTTCTTTTCTCGTCTTTTCTTTTCTTCTCTTATCTTTTTTCTTTTCTTTTCTTTTCTTATCTCTTTTCTTTTCTTTTCTTTTCTTTTCTTTTCTGTGTGAGGAATGAATTTCGTTCTTTATTATAGCATGGATGTAGAGTAGAGTAGCATTGTGAGTGTTTCTACAGAATTAAGAATAGTTTAAGAGGAGATGTCAGACAGTCTTGTTTTTTGTACTTACATTGTTGCTGTTTTTCAGAATGAATCCATATAGCTGCATGTCTACAGACAACCGGGAGGGTATTATTCAAGTGGTGCTGAATGCAGAGACAATAGCCAATATACAAAGGAAAAAGGGAGTGTTTTCTGCCACTTGCGCATTCAGGAAAGGTTCTCTCTTGGGTGAGTCTTCGGAACATAATCTAAAAGATATTTAGGAAGTGGTAGTAAAGATTGATTTGGTGTAAAGCAGTTCAGTGTTTTCTTTTGTCTCTTTTTTTTTTTTTTTTTTATTATTAGATATA
>BOPN01005458.1:60412-61536 GCA_017312705.2 Penaeus japonicus
GAAATGATCTGAAACGTGAGAAAACCTTGTTGAAAAGGTTGTCCTAGTCACCCCTGTTAAACTGTGATGGTACTTTTCCAATATTTACATGGAACATTTTAAATTTTAGTATAAACACATAATATCAATTATGGTACTACAATCATTAGTTTCTTTCAACAGTATTATCAAAACTCGTATAATTACGTAGGTATACTTACACCAGTTTATTAACCCATGCTCACAAGTGATGTATGGCATTAATCATAATTATTATCCCAAGACATTGCCCCATTGTTACGTTGATATGTCGGTAGGATTCCGCAAACAGCGTAGCGACGTTACTTTCTCCGAGCACCATGTCCGCAAAATGTTGGGTCTCTGTAGCTAAATCGTGGAAAATATCACTCAGTATAATGTGACTGGTACCTGAAGACCAGAGTTTGTTAGAGTATATTGAAATTCTTGGTTTATATTGTAATGTGATTTTGACCTGTGTTTTTATTGATGTTATTTTTGTTGTGTTGATTTTTGGCATTTTGTTTTGAATATTATTATTATTATTATTATTATTATTATTATCATTATTATTATTATTATTATTATCTTCATTGTCACTATCATTATCATCAACATCATGGTCATTATTATATTATTAATGTTATTATTATTATTATTGTTATCATTATTATTATTATCATTATTATTATTATTATTATTATTATCATTATTATTATTATCATTATTATTATTATTATTATTATTATTATTATTATTATTTATTATTATTATATTTATTACAATTATCACAATTATCATTACAATTATTACTTTAGTCAATCTATTTTCTTTATATATGTCTATTATGAATTTACCATGTTTTTACTTTCTAAGATATTTTTATGGGTGATGAAATATTATATAATAAAAGAAAACTTCTTGGTAATTTGTTTATTTAACCAAATTATATGGAAATTTTAACATAATGCCACTGTCTTTTCACTCAAACATTTGCTTTTGTTAATCTGTTTTCAATAATAAAACTGAATTGCAGGAAGAGTAACTAAAGTAAAATGCTAAAATACACTAATACGAGGAATTCATTTCAGGAATACCAAATTTGAATCTTGTGTGTATATATATAT
>BOPN01005458.1:79910-82410 GCA_017312705.2 Penaeus japonicus
ATTCACTTATACTATAGTCAAGAGGACAATGAGTTAACATACCGTTCCTTGAGGCGAGTAAGTACCACCCATGAGGCACGGAACGCTCAGAGACCAGGGAACGAAAGGTCACGTTTACTTCTCTGAAACACGTGACGCTCGGAATGTTATAGAGGAAGGAGTAGCTGGTTGAAGATCCTCTTGAAAGCTCGTGGATATCTACAGGTACGTTGCGTGTACTGGGAGTGAGTTCAACTTGGATTAGACTCTATCTCTCCCTCTCTCTCTTTCTTTTCTCTCTATTTCTCTCTCTCTCTTTCTGTCTTTCTCTCTCTCTCTCTCTCTCTCTCTCTCTCTCTTTTATTTTCTCTCTCTCTCTCTCTCTCTCTCTCCATTCTCTCTCTCTCTACCTGTCTCTCTCTATCAATAACAAACCACACCATCTTCGAGGCATATTATCAATGATGATAGTGATGACGTTCTCACATCAAATACTCTATCCTATCATTATCAAACAGATCTTTAAACTACTAATGCAACTTTAAGGTGAATCACATTTCATTCTTTGAATTAGAGTAAAAAAAGAGAGAAAGATGATTATGAAATTAGGTGTAGGCATTATTGAACAGGAGTGTCTTAATTGTCGTTTGAGAGACTATATTAGAGGTGAGATATGGTGGCTATTATCATTGTATAATAGTTTTCTTTACAAAAATGAAAACATTATGACTGATTTAGACTTTTTGAAAGAAAGTTTCTCAACTAAAAGTAATTATAAATTAAAAATGAAATATTCATTTTTATTTTTAGTTGCCACTTGATGAAAGACTTTTAATAATTAAGAAGTTCAAACGTCATAAATTATTATATATAACATTTATTACTCATCTGTTATGTCACATTCACTGATTTGTGTTTTCTATATCTATGTAAATCTGCATTTGGATAATGCATCACTGCCATGACACATTGGAAGAGGAATAATTGCAATAAGAAAGTAAAATTTATATCACTGCAATGATAAAATAAAAAAATGTATATCTACTGCAATGGCACAGTGGAAGCCATGTCATACATACACATAGTAAAGAAATATCACATTTCAACGCTACTAAAAAAAAACACTACAATTTTTATGAAGAAATATCCCCGCAATAATACAAGAGCAACAAACACATCTCACCAATTAGTTTATGTTGGCCCTCTATGCCATTCCCAGAGTTCCAGCGAGGAAATCTGATCTAGAGGGCGTCACCTCATCTGTTAGAT
Organism: Penaeus japonicus; assembly: GCA_017312705.2. Taxonomy (NCBI): domain Eukaryota; kingdom Metazoa; phylum Arthropoda; class Malacostraca; order Decapoda; family Penaeidae; genus Penaeus; species Penaeus japonicus. The sequence goes on from BOPN01005458.1 coordinate 81,159, forward strand.
TCAGTGAAGAAAAGCTATTGAGAGAAGAGAATATGGTGGCGTGGGGGTTAAATAGTGGCAGTGTAGAGGGGTTAGTGAGACGGCGTGAGGCATAAGATCAAGAAAGTAATATTTCAGATCATTTGAGGAAGAAGATGAAGTATTGGAAGGTATAGGTGAAGATAGGCTTAATAGAGGGAGGGAGGAGAAATAAAGAGCGGAGGGAAAAAGAGAAAGAGAGAGAGATAAAAAGAAAGAGAGAGAGAGAGAGAGAGAAAGAAAGAGAGAGAGAAAAAAAACGAGAAAAAATTTAAAAAAAAGCAACAGGCCACCCACACACACACACATACAGGAAACAACTAACCCAGCTAACAAACAAAACAACCGTCAAAACAATAACTAACTTAAAAAAAAAAAAAAAAAAAAAAATAATAAAACACCCAAAATAAACATACCTGAGGAAACTGGACTTCCCGGAGACGCTATATCAACAGCCTTGGGTGGTGGACCTCCGACCCGTCGATGGGCGCTGTGAGTTCAAAGTTCCACATGTGTTCCTCCACCGCCGCATACCTTTGGACCTCCACCTTGCAAGTAGTTCCGGATGCTGCAAGTACGACGTCGAAGAAATTCTTGGCGTGAGGGAGTTGTGACGATCAGAGGTGTGACGTCAGAGAAAGTAGATGTCAGAAATTAATGATCATCAGAAATATTACAGAAAAGAAATTTATATTGATTAAATCATTTTAACTTTTCATTGATATGGTTTTGTGATCATCCATTTCACATATGGTCAGTTTCATTAATATGATATGATGTTTCTATGTGATTATAATGTGGTTTGATTTAGGGTTTAGTAATTGTCCATTCATTTTATTAATACCTGTCATTGCTGTTGATTCTTTTGATCGTTTTCATATCCTTCCAAGTATGCCGCCCGCAATCCCGCCACGCCGAAATATATGTGTATGTGGATGTTTGTGTGTGTGTGTGCGTGTGTGTGTGTGTGTGTATGTGTGTGTGTGTGTGTGTGTGTGTGTGTGTGTGTGTGTGTGTGTGTGTGTGTGTGTGTGTGTGTGTGTGTGTGTGTGTGTGTGTGTGTGTGTGTGTGTGTGTGTGTGTGTGTGTGTGTGTGTGTGTGTATGTGTGTGTGTGTGTGTGTGTATGTGTGTTTGTGTGTGTGTGTGTGTGATAATGATGACTAATGATTCTAATAATAATGATATTGACAATAATGATAACGATAATGATAATAATAAGGATAATGACAATA
>BOPN01005458.1:87410-89910 GCA_017312705.2 Penaeus japonicus
ATCCAAATCTGATTCTTGAAGTCAAAATATTACATTGTCTTGTTGTTGTTTTAAATGAGCCATGAAGGAATATCTCCTGTGATAACTGGTCATAATGTTTCATGCTACAGTTTTCAGGCATTTGAGAGTTTTTCAGATATATCAACATCTCCCTGTTGGAGGTTCTTATTACGTGCCCTCGATGGGCGATCAGCATGATCATGTTTAGCGGTCCAACGCGAGATGGTATCTTCGTATAACATATTTGTTCAATTGTGCGATATACATTTGTTTTATCGAGTACGATATTTCCAGCACCTTTATCAACAGTGTTCAGAGCTTGGACAGCACTCAGCGAGTCGCAGAAAATTATTCCTGAGCCTCGAGTTAACAGAAATTCTGTGGCTATGAGTATTCCTGCCAACTCAGTGTGCCTAGTGCTGGCTCAGTCATGAACCCTCCTACAATGTTGGTGCTGCAAAATATAGTCTTTATATACAACAACATAAACGCACATTACTTTGCTTCTAGACAATAAGGATCCATCAGTATAGCACTCATAGTCATTATTCAGAGTTTCAAGATGCTCACTAATGGTTGCAAAGGCCTATTGCTTTAGTATATCTGGTGACACTATGTCTTTTTTAGGGATATTTGCATAAAATACGTTCACTGCCGATATTTTCCAAGATGGAATAGAACGTCCACATGGGGTTCTACCTAAGGGTATATTCAATGGGTGTATGGATTCATATGTCACTTACAGCCATGAGTTTGAACATGACTCGGTGTCGTTATGCACTGTTTGTTACTGGAATATGGCGTACTCGCACCGTAGACTGATGTATTTGCAATGATACATAATAATTATCCAATTGCTAAAGAAATAATATTCTAAAAAAAGATGTCTGTCGCTACTGCACACTAATTCTCTTATAAACTTTTCTTAGAGAAAGTAATTAGAAGATTCACATGACATTAAAACAGGAAAAATGCTATAGTAGAAATTAGAATAAGTTAGACGGTTGGAAACTTTAATGATAAAAATGAGGAAAAGAACAACGGCGTTGAATAAGGATGGTGATAACAATGTCGATTAATAAAGCATAATAGCAATAATGATGATGATAACGAAACACATCTCTATTACCACTATTACTATGACTACTACTAATAATGACATTAATAATGGTAGTAATAATAATCACAAATACAATAAAGAATAAAAACAATTATAAAGATGATAGAAGATGATAGAAATAACAATTAAAACAATGACAAGCCTCTGACACTCATAATAACGATAAAAGTAACAAAAACAACAACAACAACAATAGAACAATAACAGTGATAATATCAATAACAAATTCTAAACAAACAAGAGACACAGACTGAACTTTTAAGAAAACACAACCATTTGAAAATATCGACTCAAAACATCAAGAAATTACGTAATGAATTATCCCTTTAACTGACTGGACCAAAATAACGAAGAGAATATTTGAAAATTTAAGTATTATTAGATACTTAAAAGAGAATATTTAGAAATGCAAGTATCATTAGATTTTTTTTTTTTTTATAATTAGGAAAATCTAGATTCGTCTTTTTATTTCATATCAGAGAAAAAAAATACACTGTATTTTTGTTTTATCTTTTTAGTTTCAAATGTAATTATTCGTTTATCTATTCATTTTACATGTTACTGTCTTCTTTTTATTATTTACTTATTATTTACTTATTATCTATTTTTATTTTCTTTGCATGTCACTGTCTTTTTTTTTTTTTTTTTTTTTTTTTTTACTTATCTATCTTATCTATGTTTTTTTTTACTTACTACTTATCTATTTTTTTTTACTTATCTATCTTATCTATCTTTTTTTTTTACTTACTACTTTTTTTTTCTTTTTTTTTACGTGTCACTGTCTTCTTTTTATTTTTTACTAATCTACTTTTTTTTCTTTCTTTTTTATATGTCACTGTCCGATTAAGAAATTACTAGATGGAGAAGTAAACAAGCAAACACAAACTTTGGTTAATACTTATATGATGAATTTATTTGGTATTTTGATGAATAATCTATGGTTTAACTTGCTATAGCATTGTTTTCATCATAGTCTTCGACATTAGTAATTATATTATGGTTATGATTATTGATATCAACACTATCACTGTTATTATTATTATTATTATCATTATTATTATTATTATCTTAATTGTTGTTATCATTATCATTATGATTGTTATTATTTGTTGATATTACTATTTTTGCTATAATTCTTCTTATTACCATTATTATCATTGTCATTATCATTATTACAATCATTATCGTTATCATCTTTTTTCTTGTTATAATTTTCGTTATCTTTATTATCATTACTATTAATTTTAGTATCATTAACATTATTATGACTGTTATTACCATAATTATTGTCATTTGATATATTCCATTTTTCTAGCATCAAAGTTATTATCATTATCACCATTATCATTATCATCATCATCATTATCACCATGACCATCA
>BOPN01005459.1:0-32500 GCA_017312705.2 Penaeus japonicus
TATATATATTATATATATATATATCTTATAGGTGCACAAACTTTTTTTACTAACTCTGAAATGTTCCTACAGCACTATATCTTGCACAAAGCAATTTTTTTTACTTATTAAAGAACAAATGCTTTTTCTTTATATGCTCTGCCTTTCTACAGGCATAGACGCATACTAGACTGCTGTTTGTTTTTACTGAATTTAGTAAGTCAAAACATTATTCTGAAAAATTACCAAATTAAGTTGTTTTTTTAATCCTGGCAATGATGCACTTAAGGCAAGGCATTGGTGATGACTGGTTGAATGCATAATGTCTAAATAGCACCTTGATATTTCAAATAATTTTCATCACCAATCTGTTAATTACCAAATAATTAGTCCTCAATCTGTTACCAATGAAATGTTTCTGCTGGAACAGTTGTTTGGATATTTCTTAATTTGCCGGTTATAATTTTGTTATAACTGGCAAGATTTTATGACAAGTGAAAATTGAAATAAACTATTAAATAAACATACAAACAATTGTACCTTTACAGTGAATTAGTGCAGTAGAGCTTTACCTTTTATTATCATGTACACCAAAGACCATAATTATCAATGATATAACCAACCATCTGTCAGTTAGCAACATCCCTTAACTGAACTCATCAAACCAAATTCTACAAGATTTTTCATATATAGATTTGCATTAAAATTATTAATAGAAAAGTAGGAATAAACAAATATTTTTTGAAAGGAAAGAAAACAAAGACATTCTTCAGTCCAATTTATTTCTGAAAATACAAACACCATGACATTAAAGCAAGTGTTAAATAAGTGAAATTAATAAAATTCTATTCCTGAAATAATATTTCAAGCATTATACAATACTAATATAAAATGAACAATCTGAATTGAGTCGTTAAAACTGAAATCTAAATACTGTACAGAGAAATCTAAGGGTAAAGTTACCAAATGCTGTGGTAAAATGACAATGAAATAGGGTATACATGGACATTGCCTTTGATTCCTTCACCATTTTATGACACAAAATAAATAATTATGGAAAAAATTCAATGATAATCACAGGTAAAAAAATGAAATAATAATAATAATAATAATAACAACAATAATACTGACAACCACAATGATCATGTAATATAATATGAAGTCTAGTGTTATTAAAAATGATTATAACAATAAAAATAATAATCAAATAATAATAATGACAAAAGTAACATTATAGTGATGAAAAAGAATACTACAAATAATACTAGTACTACCTGATAATACAAAAAAAAATAAAAAAACAAAAAAACAAAACAAAAAAAAACTTACATCTAAAAAAGAAGTAAATGAAATGATCCAGTAACAAGATAATGTCAATAATATCAAATCCAAATGTTCATTAATTATTATTATGACTATACAAGCAATTCATTTATAGACAGAATATATATTTCTATATAAAATTTAGGAAACTGGTTTGAAAATAGAACATATACACTCACATAAACATACAAACTCAAACACTCAGAAGGCCTGCTTGCCAAAGAAGACAATCAGGAATTGTACCTATATAAAAGTATGCCCTCACACAGAATCTTGCACAACCAGATACTACTCACTGGTTACCACCATGACTACCACCATTGATGTTCATTTAAAAATTTTTGCTGCTTCTGTACAATCTTCTGCTAGACTTCGGCTTTGGTTGATATCCTGTGTCGTCTTGAGATTCATGGGTGTCCATACTTACTTTGTTATTAATTATTGGTGACACCGATAAGTGAACCAGACTTAACATACTTGGGTTAGAAAGTCTAGACCTTTTTGACCTGCCTTGGATTGGAGATAATTCTATCCGGGGACTCTTGTGAATGGAATGTTTATTCTTTTGTTTACGTATGAAGGTCTTCATGGTAGGTGATCCAGGGACATTCTGAACTGTCCATTCCTCATTAACAACAGTATTCCTTTGGCTTTTCAACTGTGGATCTGGAGACAGGTTAAAAGGGAGGTCCTCAAGGTCCGAACTATTACAATGCCCAATGCTCGAAGCAGTGCTAATTGAATCCTCGTCATTGTTTTGTTGTTCCATCATTTCTCTTTCTAATTTGTGTCCTAATGCTTCATCACTCTTTCTCTTAGAACTTTTCATGGGGCTTCCTCCTCGCTCTGGGGATAAAGTAATCAATTTCTGGAAGAATTCTGGAGAGACACTCAAGTCTTTTGACATATGTCGTGTAAATCGCAGAGGTGTAATTATAGACTTTTCCTTGTGGCTTTTCTTTTTCTTTGATGCAGGAGTATCACATGAATTGGATGAATCTAACGAATTGTCAGCATCTTTCCTGTCATCATTTGTGCCCGAGTTTACTGGCAAATCTCCACTAGAGTTGAGATCTGAACTTCCAATTGATGCATTTGCTTCAGAAACTTGGTACTGATCTCCACTTTTGGTAAGCTTTAATTTCACTCCTCTTCTCTTTCTCTTTGTTGTCCTGCCACGTGATTTTTCTTCATTTCTTCCCTGTTCTGTTTTACCAGTTGTACTTTTCTGTGGATCACTTTCCACATCTGGCTTAGAATTCTTACTTTTGTTAGTTCTTGGTTTGACTCTTTTCCAGTCATTTGGTGTCTCTGGTCTTTTCCGTAGTGATGTTTCTGCAGCAATTCTTGTTACAGTTTCAGCCTCTGCAGACTGTTTGTGTATCGGTGAGAGATAAATATCAATCTTCTGCTGTTTACATCTGTCTGGAGTGCTTACTTTAGATAATGGAGAGTCTTGTAGATCAAGTTTACTAGACTCTACTCCTACCTTTTTAACATCATTTTCAGTTGGCATTGCCTTTTCCATTTTATTGTTATGGGGTAGATTTTCAACATTTTTCAAAGGCATCAACTCTAAGTCTGTTTTCAAAGGAGATATAAAATCTTCGTCGTCTTCAAATATCCTCCTCCTCTTAGCAGATGGTGTGTTAACGGTCTTTTCGACAAGAGTGACCGGTGACGGTACGTTAGTGTCAAAGATATAATCCTCATCCTCGCTACTGTACTCCTTGAACGAGGGAATTCTTCTGACGCAACTTCTCTTGCTTGCCCTTTCTTCGGTCATTTTCTTTGGTACCTCCGCCTGTTTTCTCAAGCTCAACCTCCTCTCGTTTCCTCTCCTCCTTTTTAAGTCTTGTCTGTTACTACTGTTTGACTTGCCTTTTATATTTTCCTGATTGACAGTTTCGTCAATCTCATCATCGCTTTCAAATATCTTCCTCTTGGTGGTTTTCTTGGATTTTTTATCAGTCTCTCTACTTTTAGGCTGATCAATTGCTAAGTTTACACGTGAGTTACTTACAGACTCGGGCTTCTCATCCACCAAATCATTCATCTGTTCAGTGTCTATCACATCTGCCTTCAGTAAGTTTTCTCTTTCTTCCAATTCTAATTTGTCACTCTCACTGTCTGATGTTAATCCTGTTGAATCTTCCATTTTTGGTACCTCATCTACTATTTCAATATCTTTCTTGCCCTCTTTAATATGAAGATTTGATGTGTTTCCAGCCTTGTTGACTTCAGATTCTTCACTATTGTGCAGTAAGGAGCTATTTCCAGACCTCCTTGTTTCTCTTCTGAATATCCTCTCAGGTTTTGTAACAGGCTTTATTTCCATCTCCTGTTCACCACCATCCTTAGAGACTTGATTCTGTAACACATCCTTCCCCAGCTGTTCTGCCTGTTTTCCTTTATTTTCCCCTTCAGATTTTTCAATTTCACCCTTGCATTTTTCTTCATCCAACAAATCTGTATCTTCAGATTCATCTACCTCTGAAGATACCAAATGAATGTGTGATCTTCTGGATCCTCTTTTGTGAGGCATTTTACATTCAAGATTGGATTTTTGCTCAGCTTTTTCCACTGCCTCACTCCTATCTTTATTTGTTTCAGTATTTGTTGATTTTCCCGAAACTGCTGTTGTCTGATGCTCCTCTATCTTCAAATCATTAATCACCAACTTCTCATTTCTTCTTTCATTTTCCCTTTCAATGGACTTTTTATTTGGAGATGTATTCATCAACGTTCTTTGCACTTCAAAAGCTTCTTTAATTTGGGGATTTTCCGATTCATCTAAGTTGTCTTCACTTGAGCCAACAGATAAGCATCTATTCTTTTTGTCTGAATGAACTGTAATCTCACTCACAATACTCTTCTTAATCTGGTCAAGTTGCTTTAATCTTTCCTTTTTCACACTAACCACTGCCCCATCTGGCTGGGTTTCTGCACTGCCTTCAAGTCTGCTGAGTTGTTGATTCATTCTCTCTATATACCATTTCATTTTTGGGTCCAAAGTAATTTCAGGGCTAGCAAGGAGGTCTTCATTACCTGAATGACAGTCTTCATTCTTTTCAGGGGTCTCTTGCTCATTTAAGAAAGCATTTAAATCAAGCAATCGAGTTTTTGATTCTCCTAAAGAAGGAGCCAAGTCTTCATGCAAGCTGTGACTTACAACAGGAGAATGACTGTTTGCTTGTTTGGTAGGACTGGAGAGAGAACACAAGATACCATTGATATCTAGTTTGAAAAAGTCATCATCTTCACTTATCTCTGCTGCTCCAATCTCAGAGGTTTCTTCATGCTCTTTTCCAAACATGAGTGTACTTATCAATTCAACATCTTCTGGAGTAATACCCTTTAAATTTTCGACACTAATGTCTGGTCTTAAATCTTCATTTCCTGATAAATTCTTATTTTCATCTTCGACACTTGCATCCTCTGCCAGAGAACATTTTTTCTCAGGAGTGTGAAGTAGGACTGGACTTTTACAATGCCTTTGACTACCTTTCACTGGTGACAAAAGTTCAATTTCACTTTCTCCGTTACAGACAAATGTACCCACTTTTACAGGAGTGCCTATATCTGCTTTTGAAGGAGTTTCAGGAACTCTTTCACTGATGTCTTCTAGATTTAATCTAGATACTCTCAGGCTTGCTTTACCATCCATATATTTTAATGGTGTTTTCATTGGAGTCTGCTTATCTTTCTTTCCAGTTGTAGCAAATATGTCTGGACTCTGGATGTTAGTTTTAGCAGGAGTTTTACCAGGAGTCTTGGAGGGAGTTTTCAAAATACTTTTGGGAGTAGGAGGATTGCTTGACAATATTCCTAATTTGTTTTTGGGAGTTTGTGGATTGTTGGCTAATAGAACACGTTTGCTTGGAGTAAGTGTCAAACTGAACTGCACTCTCTTACTTGGTGTCAGAGTAGATAGGGATGTATCCAATGGAGGTTTACCTTTTGGTGTGCCAGGAATCAATCCATCAACAGAGAAAATTTTCTTACTGAAAGGACTATCATTTACTTTCTTTGGGGTACAGAATAAAGGCTCCTCTTTAGCTGTCTCAGCACGAAGGCTCCTTCTGGGGGATTTAGGGACCAAAAGTGGCTTTGTTGGAGTACAGAGTGAGAGAGCCCTTTTCACAGCCTTTACAGGAGTTCTCTTTAAACTCATCCTAGATGAGGATGCTTCACAACCTTTAGTTAATCTCTGTCCATGGGTATTTTTGGTGGGAGAGTCAGAGAAGACTGAAGATGACTGCGAAGTGTTATTGGACACGTTATTAGCTGAACTTAATGTTTCTGAACTTTCTTCAACTTCAGTGCTTGTATCCAGGCCATAGTCCAAGACGCGTCTTTCTGGAGTCCCAGCATCATTATGATCCTTATTGTTACAGGTGGAATCTTGATGGGAAAGATCTGACTGGCTTGCTGATAAGATTTCAGAGAACAAGAAACTAGCATCTCCCACGCTTTGAAAAGCACTGGAATCTAAGCTCCTTCTCTCAGAATGGCTGCGGATGTGGTCAGCAAGCAACTGAGTTTTACCACGTTCCCAGTTTCGGGAACGTGCACCAGAGTAGAATGAATTTCTGCGAGTAATTGTCAAACTTGCTTGAAGCCTTCGGGGTGTTGTTTTGCTGACTCCTGTGGAGATAAAAATATTGGTAGGTAAAATGCCGTTACTTTTAATACATGCAGAATATAACGTAATGTGCACGAGTGAAATAAAGACATGAAAATGGAAAGAGAGGAGTGCAGAGGAAAGGGTAGGGAGCAAGAGATGAAAAAGGAGAAAGGAGAGGAGAGGAGAGAGGATGGGAGGAGCAAGAGGAGTCAGGAAAAAGAGGAGGAAGAGAAGGAAAACGAAAGGGAATAGGGGAAAAGAAAGATAAGGAAAAAGAGACTGCAAAAGCCTAGGAGAGGCAAAGAAAATGCAGATACACATACTTTTTATATCTGGGCTCTCAGTGACCAGTGTTGTGCCTGTGCTTTTGCGAATTCTTCTCTTGTTGAACATAGTCTGCCCAACTTTATCTCCAGGTGTTTCAGGAACAATTACACCTCCTGTGTGAATATAAAAATTAACTTCTACAATGCTGTCAGACATTGGGATTAACTAATGCAACAATGGTTACTTTCAGTGATTTTTTTTTCCAAGTAAATTTGTTACTCCTACTTTGCATTAACCCGTTACCAATGGGTTACAAGATATGTCAAGTGGTGGCAGCTCTAGCCACCGGGGACAAGATATTTTGTCATGGCTATCCCCCTGGCTGACACGCCAAATGAATGAGCAAGTAGTGCTTGGCCGCAGCCAGTGTGGGTGAATAGCCCGAGGCATTAGGCTTACGCATTTGAAATACCCTGGCATTTTGACCATTTGGAGCCAAAACAGCCCCATTGGCAACAGGTTAATGACTACAAATGTTCATAAATTTCATCAGCAATTGCACTAAAAAAAAGCATCTCAGGTAAGTATTTTAGCCACTCGTTAATGTTCAAGACATTACTAGCAAAGTGAACCAAAGTGGCAAAAATGTTATATATATATAAATCAAATATAAATGGTAGTGCATCTGACTCAGAAACACTGGAAGGTTCTGCTCTAACATTGATATTCTTTACGCCCTACTTAACCCATTTATATTGGGACTTATATTTGCATAATGCAACTCCCACACGCTAGATAACAAGTGCACACAGTGACTAAGCTTGAAACTCTCCCTGCACAATGCCACACTGCGCCTCTAATATCACTTCACCCACCAACTTCAACAGGGAGATAATCAGGATTTTTGTATTTGTTTACATTATTTTACCAAGTGAATAAAAATGTCTATACAAATGGAACTCCTATGATGATGTATATACGTAATGATGTAAAACATACTTTTTGAGGGAGAGATCATGACGTAATAGGATGTTATCCAGTGGGAGCTAAATATTCACATGACATGATATCATGCCACCCAGCAGAAATGGGTTAAAAGTAACTAAAATGGAGTTTAGTACATTCTTTTATGGCGAGTCTGAATGTAATCAAATAGCGCATTGAGGAAGTGCAAGCAAGTCCATGGACAATACCTTTCTTTGATTTTGGAGTCTTCATTCCTTTATTTGCAATGTGCAACCCTTTAACAGGAGTTTTATGGGAGCTTTTTGATGATTTCATTAATATTCTGCTCTTCCTTGGAGTGATAGCAGTGGATTTTCGATGCTTCTTCCGAGGACTGCGTCTCAACTCTGCCACAGGTACCGCTCCAACAGTCATTGATCTCTGTAACTTAGGCTTTGGAGCTGGACCATCGCTCAAGTCGAAGAGGTTGCGGCATACTTTCTTGATGTCATTGTCAGTGGACTCTGAAGCTGTTCCAAAGAAATTTTGGTGTGCATAAATTATATACTTTATTGTATATCTAACCTATATATTATTATAAATATTCAAAATATATGCATAATATGCATTGTAGGTGATATCAAAAAATATATTAATATGAAATTAGAACAAAAATATTAACAATAACCATAATAACAACACTAACAACAATATTTTAAATGTTCATTATGCCCATCTTTCTCTCCAATTTTTGTATGATCTTAACTAATGCTTATGCCTTTGACTAACCTTTATTTGCAACAGGAGCTGGGGGAGCTGCTGCTTGCTTAGTTTGCTCGCTAGTGGTCCTTCTCAGTGCCCTTGTTACCACTGGTATTACAATAGTTCGTTTGCTTGTTTCTTTTAGGCTTGGATGACGTGAAGACATCCGTCGACCTTCTCTTGATTTGCCCGAGCCTGGGTTCTCAACTGATCCACAAGCACTGTCGTAACTCACCACAGAACTTGCCTGTGAAAATATAAATCTCTGTAATATCTGTTGTGCCACATGTCAAATATATATTATGTTACAAATGATATCTTTATCCTGTCCCACTTTGTTAAAACAATTCTTTGTAAACAAACATATCAAGGAATAATTGATAATGTTATGTTAATTTTTCTACAAATTTGGAAAAAAAAAAGGGGCTAAAATGCCCTCAACAGAACTAACATGTGATTTCACAGAATTGGGCCTTATGTCAGCTACAGAACTCAAGTCTCCTGTAAGAATCTTCAGGGGTCCAGGAAGAGGTTGATTCAGTTCTTCATAGATTTCTACCAGCACCTCTCCAAGAGTCCCAACATAGCTGCAAAAAAGAGAGGTTATTGTTTTTTACCTTAACACAATGCCGCCGGCCACAGACGGCGATTATGTAATATGATAGCGCGGGTGCCGTCATACGCCGTCAATGATATAATTGATTTAGGCCTATGCGTTCGAGAGCCCCGGCATTGACGCCAAAGAAGATGAAACGGCCCGGCGGGAATGGGTTAACAGACAGACACACACAGAGGAAGAAGGACAAACCATTTACCTGGCAAGTGACTGGTTGTCTAAACATCACATCAAATAGATGGCCACAATAAGAAAGCCTGTTCAATGTAAACAGAAAAAAGTAAACAGTTACTATTAACTAAGTTTTGTAAACCCTTAAAATAATATTTGGTTTCATTATAATGAGCTCTTGATGAAAAAGAATGGAGAGCAGCAACAATATATCTGAGCATTTGTAAAGAGAATAACAATATGTATTCTGGGTTATATTATAAATAGTATAGAAACAGATCTGAAAATGTAAGAATTAAGCCTTTCATGTCACTAGCAGTTAAAACATTAGGGAAGTCTACTGCTGCAGACTTTCACTAAGTTTCCGGAAATTTATATGAACTCTCATTCATTTACTTATTGATATAGATTTATATCCCTTACTTTACTTCAATCCACAACTTCAATATTCCATACTTTAACTAATACTGTCATCTTTAAACAGATAGTTCACCTGTGGCCTTGAAATTTCTTCCAACACTTCAGTACCTAGATAATTCCACTCCTTAATCCTTAATCCTCTGTTTACTTCTGGAGGCTTTTATATGGCCAATGTTTTACATTTGAATAATTTTAAGTACACTTTCAAATAAAAATTAATCATCTTAGTGTACCAATAATCACACAAAGGGTGTAATTTTGAATGACTTTTTACAATATATATTGCAATATTAGATACCTGCAATATTTGGCTTCAACATAACTATATCTTCTCTGCATCCCCTGTTTTTTTATACTTGAAAATTTACATATTTAAGACTTGGGTCCTAACTTGAAAGTGATAGTCTTAATTAAGGAAAATACAATGACAGAAGCTAACATGTGTTTGTAAAGTAATTATCAATTTTGTTCAAGAAAAATAGTAGTAACTAGTCAGCCTCTTCATGATGGTTCCACCATTTTTTTATTTGTCATTAGAATATAGCACTATCCGAATGTAAACAAATTGATGAGGATTTTGATAAACCATTGGAAAAAAGTGAAGAAAAATGAGTTCTGTACCACTCTTCTTGGTGAAGACACCAGAAAGTCCAGAAAACTGAATGGCAAGTATAAAAAAAATGAAGAACGGATTCCCCCCCCCCCCAAAAAAAAAAAAAAAAAATTATATTTTCTTTCTCTTAATATTGGTATCTTTACTAAAGCCAGAAGTTATTATGAAGCTCTGATGTGTCATGCTGTTGACTAAGTTCAAATTTGCACAATTCATTATACAAAGGGATATGCTTATTGTACTATCATTTGTTTAGGGGTCATATGGCAAGAATGAATAACAGTAAATCTTAAAACCTTAAGAAGATAATGAATATGAAGAAGTAGAAGTAGAAGTAGAAGAAGTACATATATAATATATATATATATATCTATATATATATAAACATAAATAAACAAATAAACAAACAAACAAACATACTCTGACACCAATAACACCTCTTAGCAAAGGTAATATTAAAAATACTTACTTTTCTAAGACGGTCTCCTGCAAGAAAGTGGCCATAGTGGTTGGGTTGTGGCGGAGAGATATGGCTCTTAACATCTTCACTGCCTCTTCCACATGGTGCTCTCTGATGCTGCTTCCCCTACTTTCCTCCTCTTCATCCTCCATTTGGCTACTTGAAGAGTAACCTATCCAAAGTTTCAAAGTTTTATAGGAACATAATTGACCCATATTATACCAAAATATCCATTCACAAATACAAGTATCAATGTATAATCTCAGCAGTGTATGTTCTGTTCAATGTTATCTTACCTAAGACCCATAGTAACTCTAAGTGCAACAATGTCTGGAGTTTGTACTGGTGCAGATGAGACTCTGGAGGATGCTCATTATTTATACCAACGGTGGTTTGCATAACACCGCTACCTAACAGTTTTCGCAATCCACCCTGGAATTAATAAGTAGATATAAGTGCAGTGTTCATTTTTAAAGCAACAAAAAATTTGTGGTTCATCATCATCATCATTATTATTATTATTATTATTATCATAACTATAATTATTATATAAATATATATTATATATATATATATATTATATATATATATATATATATTTGTGTGTGTATATGTATGTGTATATATTCATATATATATATATATATATATATATGTATTTACAGTAAAAGGTTGTTCTTACCTCCATGTCTCTTCCACAGCTGTTCTTGACATGCATGAGAGCAAGGTTAATCACAGTTTGTGCTGTGGTAAAGAGATCTGTCTCAATGCCATCACCATTGCACAGATTCTTTAATGTCTGGATCAGCTTGTCTGTGTCCTAAAAGAAAAAAAGAGACATTATTAATAAAACTTTAATTAAATGCAATATATAAATAAATAAAATAAAATAATGATTATTACCACTCCTTCATTGAGTAATCAATCTATATATGTATATTTTCAGACAAGTAAATTACATGATTCATATATCTGATCTCATGTCCAGTAAAGTAAGATAATAGCATGGAAAAACTAAATCTTCTTAAAACTTTGGTATGGATTTACATATCTTATCATCATTACATCACTCAGAGCCATAAGGCATTTTGGCACTAATTATTGCATATGATGTTAGTCTTATAGACATTATTTATATTTTCTTAATTTTCATTGCATTCTGAAATTTAATTAGATAATGAGGAAAGTTTCTGATATGCTTGATGTTCAAAATTCCTCTCTATTCATTTTCATTTAGATACCAGGATGTGATACACTCTTTTGTTGTTATTTTCCAAAGTGGGCTTTTATAGTGTATGCTCCATTACTTAACTGCACAGCAAACATTATAGTTGCAAAAGCATTATAATACTCTTTACATTAGATCTACTTATTATGTAGCATAAGCATCATATTGTTAATAAAAAAGGATACATTTTTAAAAAATACTGTGCAGTGATGCATCCCGTTTAATGTTCACAAAGTGTTTTGAGAAATTGGACACTGGATGCAACAGACATGTGCATGTATGAAATGGCATTAAGCAAAAAAAAGACCATGAGCGCAACTACCAACTTTGCTCAAACTTCATCAATGCCACTTGAATCACAAACTATCCTTTCCAATGACTGTTTGCCTTGCACCTGGCTGTTCGCATATCCTTTTACTTTAATTTATTCCTTTGGTCATTTTGTAGATGCTTAAACTGTTATACATGATTTTGTGTCTTACTATGTATAACTGTGTGTGTATATATATAAATATATTTCCTGTTATCTATCAATTTCCTAGTCTTTTTTCCCATCAATTCAAGGAAGGGGCAACCAGGCTGAATATGATCATATAAACCTCAGGTGAAGGTTTTTTATTGAAAACGATCAATTTCTCTAAAAATACGTTTTTTGGTATCTGACCCAAGAACTGCAGTGCATGCATATACTAGAGTCAAAGGGTTGAAGAGCAATTTGCAAATAAAAAAATATTATAATCTTCTTGGTTTTGTAAAAGACACTTTGGCATTAATATTATATTGTTGCCAATTACTTAGATTCCACTGACACCTCTTTTGCCTTTTGATGAATTTCCTTTTTCTGTAATTATTTTCTGAACTGAATAACCCAAATTTTATTCATATTTATCACAATTATTTATTTCATAACTTTTTTCAATATATTTAACCTGATAATGATATAGCAGTTTTGGATCTGCCTGGTCTAAACTCTGGGATGTCTCAATCCCACAGGCCTAACGCCTTGGGCTATTCACCCACTCTGGCCACAACAGACCGCTGCATGCCCAATCACCGGCCATATAAAATGCCATGACGTGATATCATAGAAACACATCCATACCTGAATATCAGACACCTTATTCAGTACTTGAGACTCAAGGGCCTGAGACTTCCGAGCCTGTTCTGAGGCCTGAGCTGCACGGCGCTCTGTTGCTTGGACACGTTCTTCCTCTTCTGCACGTTGTTCCTGCAAACAATGATAATTTGGTCAAAGTCTCTTGAAATTCCAATATATGGAAAAGAGTTTCATTAGCCATATTTAAAACATTGACACTCAAAAGAAGAAAAGATATAATAATAATAATAATAATAATAATAATAATAATAACAATAATAATACATAAGGAAAATAAAATAAACAAATACAAATGATAATACATGATAGGCTTGTGTAAATAGCATTATTCAAGATACTCTTCATTTCATAAGACATCATCTGTAAACAGCTTATCAGCTAATTCCGAATTGTTCTTTCCGCTTTTCTTTTACTTGCTAAGATTTTGTAAACATATTTTAATGAAGTGTAATAATTCAGCTTCAAAATGTGACCAAAGCAATCATATGAGACAATGTTAAAGCAATCTTTATAGTGAATTTTGCTAAGTGAACAATGAATGTGAGGTGCATACAGCATAGATGAAATTAACAAATAACTAAAACCTGAAAGAGTTCAACATTTTTACCCATACATAAGGTATAATTGCTATTAGGGTGGTTAACAGATAATCATCATTCTATTCTTCTAGCAATTCTGTCAAATATTAATCTCTTTATAACATACCTTTACTTTTTGCTGAGCCGTTACAATATGACTTTTCTTTACTAGCTGTTGAGCACGGCTCATGGTTGGCTTTTTAGAAGGTCCAGCTTCTCCCAAAGGTTGTGTTACATCAACAAGATCAACAGGGCCCATCTCTCCAGCTGATAGAGGACAAGGAATCTGGGGGCGGTATCTTTTCTGCAAGCGCTCTTGCATAGCTTTGCGTTCCATTCTGCTGGCCCGTCTGTGAACATTGCAAAAACTTATATAAGCTCATTGTTACTGACCTTTACAAACTAAGTAGTGTCTATTCAGGTTTTGTTAAATTATAATGGAAAAAGGGAGGAAAGGTAGGAGTGAAGAAGAGGGAGGGACAAAGATAAGGAAGGGCAAGGCTAAATATAAGAAATATATAAACAAAGAAATAAACCTTGAGTCTTCCAGAATCAGTTATTTTAGCATTTCACACATAATATTCAATTTTTGATAGAAAACTTAATAACACGTTACTTATCTTGTAATCATACTCTGTTAATCCTAGAGGAGGGCATGAAGTACATCAGAGAAATTTTGTTAAACTTCATGTTTACAAAAAATATTTATGACACTGAAGACAATCTTAACTAGCTAAATGTCTTTTGACAGAGAAATACCACACTATCTGGAGTAACACCAAAGGACAAAACATCTTGGTACTTTTAGTGTTCAAAATAATTATATGAGATTCTGCAATTCACTGAACTTTTAATCAGTCTCTCACTGAATAAAGACAGATTTACTATTTCCTTACTTTTTCCTGATTTGTTTCATTGTTTCACTGCATCCCTTTAAGGGTCTGTACCATCTTTCCGTTTGGTGGGCGGAAAATCTCTTGGTGGTTATTACAGTCTCCCCATTTGTGTGTGGAGAGGCACTCTGTAAATGAACCTTTTGTTAGTGGAATGAATATGAAACACTTATGAATACTATCATCTTATATGTTTAAATTCTTTATTTCTTTATTTGGTAAACCTAGAATGAAAAAGACATCTTACCAGAAACCATCATTCGTTATCAAAATATTAGACATGAACATAAATGCACTCTCCTTTTCAAATGATTATCTACATACAAAATTATTTCAGTGCTGAATTAAAAATATTGATATGAAACCATACCAAATGTAATTTTCTGGGGACATATACACACACACACACACACACAAAAAGCACAGTGGTCCTTGTATAACTGCACCCTAGTCTTTTTTTTTTTTTTTTTTTTTTACTACAATCAATCTTACCTTTAGACATTTCTCAACTGTCTGAGCTACAAATTTAAGTAAGTGAGGATCAGTAACCCGGGTTTCTTGGCAAGCAGCTTGACTGTGCAGTGGAGGTGTTGCTAGGCCAGAAGCAGATATCACAGCGAGACAGCCAACACCTCCGGCCCATGGACACAGCACAGCAACTCCTCCACAGTTAAGTTTGAGGAGCTGAAAGTAAAAATATACATATTTCCCAAATCTGTTTCAATACATTACACACATTTTTCAAAAAAATAAAAAATAAATAAAAATGATCGAATCCCTGATAATTTCCAGAAAAATAAGGTTTTAAACTCAATTTATGAAAGAAAAAGAAAAATCATACCAATAACCACTATTAGAAAATCCTACTGTAGCTACATAAAAAATCAATATAGAATATAATTTTCAAAGCATCAATGAATCAGTTTAAAAAAATTGAATTCATTATCAAGAGAACATACACAAAAATCTTACCACTGAAAGCTGATATTTTGCAAGCACACTGATAAGAGTGGTGAACACAGTATTTGGAGCATGGCAGACATAAAGATGACCAGTTCCACCGGCTACAGCCAAAACGCTTACTGCGCTCGTTCGCACCACACCAACCACAACCGCATTTCCCCATTCCTGTGAGGAGCTGTACAGAGAAAAACAAGAATGTAAATACATATACCGTGAAGGTAAAAAGATGGGTTCTAAAACTGCACTTGTCCAATACTTCACTACTTTTTACACTTTATGTTTTTTGGCCTAACTGAAAATAATACAATTATAGGTCATTTTGTTAGAAAATAAATTATATCTAAGAAAAGATATACCACCTATACAAAAAGTGCAAGCAAATGAAAAGAAAAGAGAAAGAGAAACAAAGAGAAAAAGAGAGAAGTGGAGAGATCTTATGAGTATATATAAGATTAGAGGTATGAAAAGAACCTTGAAGAAATTGTTATTACATAGTCACTCTGTATTTTTGACAATACAAGTAAAATCTTTTGCAAAGCTCCCAAGGCCAAGCAGGCATCCAATGACAATCAATTTGTTAATTTGCTTTGACAAGTCATTTTGTGATATCAAAACAATTTATATTCAGCTTAAATTTTAATTTCAACAGCCCTAGCTTTACTGGCACATTATAAGGATTTTATAATATGCTGTCAACATTGATGGACTAAATGGTTGAACATGTTAATGGGAACTTTAGGAAGAGAACATGTATGTATTTCATTGTTATTGTGTAAATCTTTTCCCTGAAAGTGCCTATATGATTAAATTTCATTTCTACAGTTCAAGTAAAATTCTCATGGAAAAATCAACCTGAAGCTAAAGCCACACTTTATTCCTACATTAACACTGGGCTGACACAAAAATTATAACTGAAAGTCTTGGATCTGAGTTTCTGCATGACAGCACAGGTCCTCAATATGACATCATAATGCTTGAACTGTCTGTTAATATGGATACTATTGGAGACAATACTGCATAAAGTAGAGATAGTCCACCAATTGGCAAAAGCTGTCACAATCTAAAAAGAAAGAACTGTGTAAAAGTAGCTGAAGAAAGGTATAGATTTTGTACATAGGTTTATGGCTACATTTCATTTCTGCTGCTTATATTTCAAGCCAATAAATTCAATAATACCCTCTGATGCAATACCACAGAAGAGGTTATGTCATACTTCTATAATGGTTCACCAGAGATAGTAGACTTAATATTATCCCATTGATAACAGGGATTGGACAGTCCACTATGATTTTGCTATGAACATTTTTTTTCTCTCTCTCACCAAGGAGTCAATTAGTAGGCCTACCTGACCTCACCTATTCACCCATTTCCTTGATTATTTGGGAAATTTTTCTTTTGAATATTTTTTATAATAATTACTATTATGACTACCACTGCTATTGTTATTATCATTATTATAATAGCAGTAAAAATACAAGCCATTTTCTGTGAAAATTCAAGGAATGAGGTTAACAGGTGAGTTCAGGTAAGCCTACTAATTGACTCCTTGTTGTCTGACTACTTCTATAGCAATCTATGTTCAAAACACACACACACACACACACACACACACACACACACACACACACACACACACACACACACACACACACACACACACACACACACAGAGAGAGAGAGAGAGAGAGAGAGAGAGAGAGAGAGAGAGAGAGAGAGAGAGAGAGAGAGAGAGAGAGAGAGAGAGAGAGAGAGAGAGAGAGACAGAGAGAGAAAGAGACACAGAGAGAGAAAGAGACACAGAGAGAGAGAGAGAGAGAGAGAGAGAGAGAGAGAGAGAGAGAGAGAGAGAGAGAGAGAGAGAGAGAGAGAGAGAGAGAGAGAGAGAGAGAGAGAGAGAGAGAGAGACACAGAGAGAGAGAGAGACACAGAGAGAGAGAGAGAGAGACAGAGAGAGAGAGAGACAGACCGAGAGAGAGAGAGATAGACCGAGAGAGAGAGAGACAGAGAGAGAGAGAGAGAGAGAGAGAGAGAGAGAGAGATAGAGAGACAGAGACAGAGAGAGAAAACAATGCATGCATACATCCAAACCTGTCATCAACAGACCAGCAAAATCTAAGACTATTGATAATGTTCCAAAAAATGATTAATTGTGTCATCACATGCTACATAATATTACTAAATACAATAAAACTTTACTTTAAGTATACATAATGTGTAGACTTAAATCTATAGATCTAGAGAAGTAACTAGATTGCTTGAATTTGGTTGTTGATTATTCTGAAAATGTATCCAGTTTCTTAATAAACTAAACCTTTCTTTCTGGTTATAATAAGTGATATAGCTGATATGGCAATCCTTGGCATTTGCAGATAATGACTAGCAACTCCACTAAAAACAAAAAGTCAGCAACTTTCCTGAACACCAGAGTTTCAACATTAAGAAAAAAAACGTGCTAATGCCAATATCTGAGTAGCAAAACATTATTATAGTGTTCAAAGCACTATGTTCTTCTCCATCAGACTTAGTG
This sequence comes from Penaeus japonicus, assembly GCA_017312705.2. Taxonomy (NCBI): domain Eukaryota; kingdom Metazoa; phylum Arthropoda; class Malacostraca; order Decapoda; family Penaeidae; genus Penaeus; species Penaeus japonicus. Next base: position 17,490 of record BOPN01005459.1, read on the forward strand.
TCATACTTGTTACTGAAGGAACCATATGATTAACATTCATCACTTTCTGACATATTATCCTTGTGTTTCTGTATTTGTGGCTCCCTTCAAAAGCTGTACCCGAGAATTGTGATAGCCAGCCTAAATATCTTTGTAAGAAAATAGAAGACAAAAAGCTGATATTAGCTAAAACATATGCATGTCATTTACAATGTGCATAAAATAAAAATCTCTCTCTGGCAAAAGCTATATCTATTTATGACAATGATTAACCCTTTGGTCGCGGTATTAAAAAAATGTTTGTGCAGTAGGATGGCTGTTTTACATGTCTGACAAGGTGCCATCCGTGTCTATAACCGACTCTGCCTTTGAAGCAAATCATGCCATCTGCTGCTAATGGGTTAATGAAGTTGCATATGTTAGCCCATTCCAGTGCAATCATTCATGCATATCAACACCAATGAAAGTCTTGAGAAAGAGATAAAAGAATCTATATCATTACATACATCAAACTAAAACTAAATGAATGAACAAATCAAATAAATACCTTCCATGGACGGCCAACACCTCCAACTGCACCTTCAGGTAGGATATCCCTTCGGCGTCCTCCCACACCAGGAACGGTCCTGGCTGAGGGCGGCGTGGCCTGGCTCCTCGTGCCTTTTTCCACCATGTCACTTGCACGCCAATCCCTGCCACACATACAGGAGGGGGCGGGAAGATTCCTCCCGCCTCTGGGACTCTGTCATTGGCTGCAATCTGCGTAGCTTCTGACTGGACAATGTTGCTGAGTGGATGTAGGCTGCCATTGAGCTTGCTTAAGCCTGTGTTTATGGTATTCGTCACACGAGGATCAACTACATCTGCCGCTGAGGCATCAGACACATTGACAAAGTTCAGGTGTATATGCTTGTCTTCCTGGAACCCTTTGAGCAATGCAGGGTCAATGATGGTTCCCAGGAAGTCCTCAGCCGTCACCTGCACCTCCCCAGACTCCGAGTCACAGCCACAGAAGAGCCTCACGTCCTCTAGGCTGTGTGGCACCCGAGTGCACACAATGACACAGTTGTATGGGCCTGCATTCTCGGGAAGGAGTTTGCTCTGTGCGCCCTTCACCTTACGTCGGTTCGTCTTCACCGGGGAGCTGATGTCCGGCCTATCCCAGTTGTAATCGAGGAGAACCTCTTGCAGAGCCTTCTTCAGGATATAACAATGAGGCTTGCCAGGCTCTCCTGGCAAGGGCTGTTCGCCCGGTGTCTGCTTGCTGTCAAAAGCCTTGCAAAACCTGTCCGTGACGTCATTTTCGAATTCGTCGAAGGAGCTCCTATTAAAGTCCACAAAGCTCTTCCTGGTGGTGTCCGGCCTGAAGGAGAGGGAGTCATAATACTTACACGACCAGCGCACCTCCTCGTAGCCCTTCTCGGTTCGCGCGCCAAATTCCGTCAACAACTTGAGGCAGCCCAGCTTCAACCTGGCCACATTTCTCTCTAGTTCACTCTCGCTCTTCGATAAGTCCACGAAACTGTTCACATCAATGAGAAACACAGCTTGGACCGACGAGAACATGCCAGATAGCTGTATTTACTCACTTAAAACTACTTAAACATCCTCTGTTCACATCACATCAACCCATTTGTTGGTTTTAAACCGCGCTCAGGCTCACCACACTCCTCGCCCTCCCGCGACCCCGACACTTTTCGGGAATTTGAAATGCTCTTACAGATATTTGCATTATGATGTTTTATTTTAGGATATATTAATTATTTATATTATTTATATATCCTGATATTTACTAGAGTTGTTAATTTCGTATACTGAATAAATATGTGCGTGATGATTATGTTACTTAATTGACAATCATGTTTCAACAGGGAAACTGGATGTTATTTTGATCATTTTTACGACAGTATTTTCTTTTATTTTCTGGCATTCAGATATACTCTCAAATATATCAGTTTACATGATTTGTCAGTATGATTTTGTGAACCATTAATATCTATAGCATTGTTTTGTTCCAGATATTAATGAGCCAACTAACTCTTTAAACGGCTTTTATAAAGTTTGATCACAATGACTTTCAAATTATCATCAGAATGAAGTTCATGATTAGAAATGTATAAACAGAATACGGGTATAGCGATGGTAAATAAAAATAAGTATAAGAAGCCTTTAAAACGAGATTTACAATGCCAAATGTTCTAGTATTCTAATGTAGAAAATAGTTCTACAAACATCATGTATTGATCACATATTATAAGTAAATTATATTAGAGAGTTATTAGTTGATAAACCTATGAAATCATAAGAAAACCCATTATATTATTTGTTTTTATATAATTGACATTTCAGATTTGGCACCGCTGCATCAGCTGATTTTGCTTCATACTCGCTGCTCACTCAATTAACGACATTTAAATATTGCATATACGGAAGTTATATGAACAATAATACCTGTCATTTTCAGTTTAATAATATTTCTGAAGCCATCTCAATCCAGAGTAATTTTATCTTAGTTATTATCAAATATATATTTCATAATTGGCACCTTTACAAAACGCAGTCGTATAAATACCCGATTTTGTAAATAAATGTCCTCAGTCTAATAGAAGAGATGAGGAACAGCCCTCGACTTCGGAATGGATTTCTCCTCCTGTACGCTTCACAGAAAGGGAACGCGAAAGCCATAGCAGAAGATCTAGCAGAACAGTGTGAAGCCAAAGGCCTGACATATGAGCTGAGATGTTGTAGCGAGTCTGGCAAGACCTTCAGCCTTGAGGAAACTCGGTGTCTAGTGTTGGTCGGATCCACTACGGGTGAGACAGGAGATGCTCTGACAGGAGGGAGCTTATGATTCTCTAGTTGGGGTCTGTTGCATCATGATGTGTCATTTCGAGTTTCTGTTTTCTGGTGTTATGTTGCTGGTGATATTCTGTATTACAGAGATTTGTTTGTTTTGATAGGAATTGTGGTTACGTAATTCTCGTTATTTTAAGCTGACAGTTCAAGGTATTTGAGAATCTTCCTCTTCGCAGTTACCCTAAAATGCTCATTATAATACATTATACAACGTTGAAGATCCACTGTTACCTTTCCCTCAAACTAATATTTAAAGCAAGAAATACAGACAGTAATAGCAGAAAATGTTTAACAAAACATTAGTTGATTCATTTGGCATGTCTTGCCAAAATTATTGCAAAGACAGGGCTTTAGACTGTTCATTTATCATGACATTAAAAAAGAAAAGCTAAAACTAAAAATCACTATAAGGAATTGTAAATTAAATTTGTAAGAAGGCCGGAAACTACCATTCCGCAAATGTCAACGTGATAATCCATTGGGTATGAGGCCTATGAAATTGGTGTGGGTTTGCCAGAAAGGAGGGTCGACGGAATAATGAAGACTTGTGCTTCACCTCACAACTATTTTTTTTCTGCCCAACTCCAGCCCATTTCTACATGAGACAACTAATTTTTTTTTCTAGAAGTTATGAGATATCTAGTGGATACTGGTATTTTATGGCAATTTTTAGGCAAATACTACCTGTTGTTTCTCCTCCATACCAAAGGAATATATGACATACAATCATTGTAACATCACTATCATGAATTTATGGAAGAACAAATATGAAAATCAGCTAAACATTTTCTTCATTGTAATAATTTTTCTTTTTTAAATATTCACAACTATATATGTTCCTCCTCCTCTTCATTCCTGGTACCACTCAGTAAACAGCCAAACAGGCAATTGAACCTTACTTGCTTCTCATATGGTCAAAAACATTCATGGCATTAGTGTGTTGTCACCCACCACAAACTGAGGAAGGGTGGCTTAGATTATTGAATAATTTTTACCTTATTTGCTTCATATTTCCAGGTGGTTGGCTATTATTCACTATTTTAACAGTATTTTTTTTCTTTATTTCCCATTTGCTAAAGCTTGAAATGAGGACTCTGTAAAGATATAGATACTCTAAAATAATGCCCCATAAAGAAGACATAGAACATCACTGATAGTTTTATAAAACAATCTGCAGAAAGTGAAGGTATACCCATAATTGGATATCAAATATATACATGCAGACTTAAGTGTTTACCATTGCCTCCATGCCTTTGGAATTCCATTGAAAGGACAACAAACCTCTACCATGTATTTAGAATTATCTCACAAGGAACCAAATTCTTGTTGAATATATGTGTCTTGGAGGTTTGTTGCCCTTTGACAGACTCTTATTTTCTCTCTCTCTCTCTATTTATATTTATATTTATATTTATATTTATATTTATATTTATATTTCTCTCTTTCTCTCTTTCTCTCTTTCTCTCTTTCTCTCTTTCTCTCTTTCTCTCTTTCTCTCTCTCTCTCTCTCTCTCTCTCTTTCTCTCTCTCTCTCTCTCTCTCTCTCTCTCTCTCTCTCTCTCTCTCTCTCTCTCTCTCTCTCTCACTGCCATACTACCATGAAGTTGTTTCTTTACCAGTTTTTGGTCTAATTAATGACGTATTTGCAGGTGACGGTGAACCTCCAGAAACAGCACGCAAATTCTGGCGTCAGCTTCACAAGAAAGGTCAACCCAGCAATACTTTTGGTCATCTGTCGTATACGGTACTAGGACTAGGAGACACCAATTACACTAACTTTTGTAATTTTGGCAAAACTGTTGATCAAAAACTACAGGATCTTGGTGGAAAAAGGTAAGGCAATGGAGTTGATGTGGGTGATATATTCTTCATATCAAATTGATTTGTCATTAATGTTTTTTTTTTCAGAGACATGGATGAAGATGAGAAAAATCTTCTATAATAACCAGATATGTGTTCCCATATTTTGTGAGGAGTTAGATACTTTGTCCAATAATACTTTATTAAAATGTTATGGATCATGAGGAAGTGCAGATTCTTCATTTCTTATCATTTTGGTCAGAAATAATTATGATATTAACCCTTCTAGGGCAGGCAACATCTTCAGAGGTGTAGCCTAGGGTGGGCTTTTCAAGATATGTGTGTTCTTTATTATTTTCTAGATTTATGCTAGGATATATGTGTCTGTTCTTGGTATAATAGCATTGTCATACTAAATAGCATTTAGTTATATAATTAGACAACTGAAGGAATAAAGAGCTTAGAATTTCAACAAAAGGAAAAATGCAGTAAAAAAGTAATTCCACCTCATTAAACATTCCCTTTGTGGAAGGACTAAGGGAATGTACAAAAGTAATCATAGTAACAAAAAGATAATTTACTGTTATTGTTTTTATTCCCCTTTACAGTTTTCTTTAAACCTTTGCAGATTTTATCCATGTGGATGGGCTGATGATGGAACAGGCCTTGAAGTTGTTGTAGAGCCATGGATTGAGGGACTTTTTCCTGCACTGCAAAAACATCTTGCCAAGATGGCTGAGGAGGTAGATGCATGTAATCAGGTAGCATTAGTGGAAAACCCCAGCTCTATGGAACAGGTGAATACTAATGTAAGCAGTGCTGATAAGGATACTTTCAGTGACAATACTCTCCTTTCCCAAAATGTTTCATCATTGAACCAAGAAGGAATTTTAAATACTGAATGTGTTACTGAAGTTAAAGAAACAGATTGTACTTCACAGAACAAAAATGATCATAATTTAAAGGGTAATGTAGGAAGTGAAGATAACTACACCAGAATAGCCTCAAAATACAACTTAGATTTTTTGTTGCATGAGGAACTACAGTGCCTTTCTGTGAGATCTTGTGCATTACCTGCAGATGCAAAATTAACCTTACCAATTATACCATCAGAATATTTAAGGATAAGGTACTTGGAAAATGGTGAAAAGGAAACAGAACATACACCACCCCTACCCAGTGCTGCATCAGAAGTAATTATGACAAGTTTGGCTTCTATAAGAAAATTAACACAACAAAATTCAGTGAAAACTGCACTAGAAGTTAGCCTAACCGTTCCTGAATCTATGAATAGCTTTCATTATGAGCCAGGAGACTCATTTGCGATTATTGTGCAGAACAGGGAAGAAGAGGTTGAACTATTTCTCTCTTTACTTGGCTTAAGTGATGTAGCAGAAAAAACATATGAACTCTCAGTTGATTCAAATACCAAGAAAAAAGGGGCTGCAATACCAAAATATATACCAGTCAGGAGTTCTCTTCATTATGTTTTTCAGTCCTGTGTTGACATTCGATCTGTTCCAAAGAAGCCTCTGCTGAGAACGTTAGTTCAGTTTACATCAGACCCTACAGAAAAGAGACGATTGCAAGAGCTAGTCAGCAAAGAAGGTGCAAGTGAGTACATAAAGTGTGTCAGGGAACAAGGGCTTACCTTGTTGGACTTGCTGTGCATTTTCCAAACTTGTAAGCCACCGGTTACAACACTTCTTGAACATTTGCCACAGCTTCTTCCTAGACCATATTCAATCACTTCATCCCCTCTGATTGATTCCAAAAAAATATCTTTTGTATTTAATGTTATTGATATTCCAAAAGCGAATGCAGTTACCTTTTCCAGGAAAGGCATATGCACAGGATGGCTTGACTCTTTATACAGATCATTTGAAAATTCTAAACTGGAAAAGTCTCTTGAAGTTTTGTCCATCAAAGACAAGGAGCCAGTGTCTATACCCATATATCTTCGAACAAATCAGAATTTCCGCCTTTCAGCAGACCTTTCAAGCCCAATTATAATGATTGGGCCGGGCACTGGAGTGGCACCATTTGTAGGTTTTCTACAGCATAGATATAGGATGCAGACAGCTTCTCCAGACATCTCCTTTGGTGAGTCTTGGCTCTTTTATGGATGTCGTCATAAAGAAAGAGACTATCTTTATCAGAAAGAGCTGGAAAATTTCAGAGATACTAAAGTCTTGAGTAATTTAATTGTTTGCTTCTCTCGAGATGATAATCAGCCAGGCAGTCCAAGATATGTGCAGGATAATATAATCAGATATGGTGTAGAAATGGTATCATTGATTAATGAAAAAGCTGCTATTGTTTATGTATGTGGAGATGCACGTAACATGTCAAAAGATGTATTTGATACTTTTGTTTCCTTACTTAAACAACACAAAGGCTTAACAGAAATTGAAGCAAGGAGGTACTTGGCGCAAATGCAACTTGAAAAGAGATATTTGCAAGACGTTTGGTCATAGTGCCATTAATATGTAAGTGTATATAACTGTTTGTATGATGTTGGTTAATGATTTAAGTTGTTTTAACAATTATATATATGTATATATAGATATATAGGTATAGATATATTTATATTTATATTTATATTTATATATATATATTTATATACATAAACATATACATATACATATATATAAACAGAATGCAGAATATATAATATATATTATGTTTGTATATTTATACATTCATATACATATAGACACACATACATATAAATAGATTTATAAATAGATGTATAGAAAAAAATATATATATATGTAGGTAGGTAGGGAGAGAGAGAGAGAAAGTGAGAGAAAGTGAGAGAAAGTGAGAGAAAGTGAGAGAAAGTGAGAGAAAGAGAGAGAGAGAGAGAGAGAGAGAGAGAGAGAGAGAGAGAGAGAGAGAGAGAGAGAGAGAGAGAGAGAAATTGTCTGTGTGTGAAAGAGAGAGAGAAAGAGCAAGTGTAGGTGTTAAGATGGTATTCAGTTAACATTAACCCATTGGTCGCAGTTTCTGAGACTGTGTATACAGCCTTGTGGTGGTTATATTACATCTGGTTTGGATGTCAATAATGTTATTTATCTTAAGCTCGAAGAACTGGAGAGGTTTGAATATAACTTTTTTTTTCTAATATTTTAGACTCGGATAGTTAGTCTTTTGAATAGATCAGTAATACGATAATGTAATGAAATAATTTGAAACTTTTTATATTAGTTCTTTAGAGTATACTTATACCTATGAATCTACATAACATTGTTTGATACTAAATGAAAAAGAGGACTTGCATCACTTTTGTGTTTTTATCAGAACGATAAAAATGACGGGACAGTCAGCAATTGTTTCATTTTACCAATTTCATAAACTTTTGTGAGCTTATTGTTCTTGCAGTTTCAATTGGGGAATAAAAAAGGGAGTGAAATATATACATGTATTTGCATGTAAACAAAAACTATTTACACTTTGTACATTTACTACCTCAGTATTTTACTTTATTGTAGTAGTTTTTGAAGTACCCTAACACACATAAGAGGACCTTGTAGATGTGGCACTGGTCCTTAGTCTTTTTCCGCTTGCCATGTGTGTAGCACACATGGCAGAACTTGTACTTTTTCTCTTTGATTTCCCTGATGACAATGGGATTTCTCCTATGAAGCCAAAGAGCAGAATTTGTGACAGCTGGATGTCCTCAGCCACTATAAAAGGGAGCTTTTGGGAGATATTCAAATAAGAGGCCTCTCACCATCTCCTGCCTGAATGCAAGCTGCTGCCCTATATCCCCACCTACATGCGTGAAAAGAAGGAATGCATTCACCATTGCCATATCAAATAGGTACTTATATACCTTCAGGCTCCTTCAAACTGCTGGACATGATGATCTCATGAGCCCTCCTCATCAGAGAAGTCAAAAAAGAATACCTTAAAGTTTCAGTAATGGAATCCATGGCTGTAGTCATCTACCAAATTGAGATCTGGGCTTTTTATTCAAAATACTAGCCAATGAGCACTCGGTACAATATGTGGTGTGACATTACAACCAATCAGGTAATATGGGATGTGACATCAAAACGGAGTGTGGTAATTGGATATGACATCAAAACAGTGTGGTAAATTTGAGGGGAAAGGGAGCTGAGATGGAGAAAGGGAAGGAGGGGGGTTGGAGAGAGGGAGGGAGGGGAGTTGTATATACTAACACTCATATATACAAAAATCAAGGTAATAACATCCTTAGTAATTGTGGTGACATTCGGAAGGTCAAATATAGTATGGAAATGAAGCCCTAAATGATGTAGCTTAAAAAAATATAAGGTAGTACAGCATTCCCTTGTTCCCTCACTATTCCTAACCACTGCAGGATATCGTGCCTTCCATGCTGGGGTCAGCCCTTATCTTGTTATATCATGCCACCCGCTTTTACAACCGATGCCTGCTTTGACAGCAGATTATGCCTTCTGCGACCAATGGGTCAAATTGTACTTTGAAACAAATTTAATAGCATTAATTATAATAATTGGATTTTAGTTGAACATCATTATTGTTGGGTAACACTAATAGAACAATGATTGGTGTTGTATAATCATTCAAAAAACAGTTGAAATTGTATAAAACTGACTCCAAATCCAATAAGAGTAGTAGTAAAGGGGAAGTAGTAAAAAAGGAGAACATGTGTTTTTATTTAACCCTCTCTGGACGGGTGGTACAGTACTGTACCGCGCATTCAAAAGCCCAGTGGCCGGGCGGCACAGTATTGTGCCAGCCATTTAATTGATTTAGGCCTAATAATTTGAACGCCCCGGCATTGGGACATTCAAGGCTGGAATGCCCCCGTCGTAAGTGGGTTAAGGTCATATACTTGATATGATAAAAACTAAAAGGGGTAACTATATGTATCTCAGCCTTTTTTGCTTTGTCTTGATTTCCTTGTCAGATCAGTCATTTAAGCTGGCCAGTTATGTCTGAATTTTTAGTGTATATTGGCTTACAATTATGCAATAGTAACCGCAATTGAAGTGGATAAGTACTTTTTAATGACATTTTATTAATTTTGTTATATTTCAATAAACCTTTTTTGTGACAACTATTTTTATCCCAACCCCAGAAAATTACAAGAAAAGGATTATATTGAAAAAAACAGTTGTGAGAAAGTAACATATATTATCAAAGCTATGCATTACATCTTACAGTCTAAATGGACAGAACATGAGCAGTTATGAAGCCCTGTGTGAACAACTTTTTTTTATTATCCACTTTTATCATAGTTATCATACTTATGACTAAATGTATTTGGTAAATTAATACGAAAATTGCCTAGAACTATGGAGAGAAAGTCATGCAGTCCATGTACAGCCACAATTAACAAGATTTACATTCATATTGGTTTAAGGGTGTCTTATCTATGTTATTTGGTCCACTAAAACATATTGTAAACAATGACAGGAAGTGTGAGATACAAATATGAACATTTATGTAACATTAAGCTTTTCTGAAAGCATTATTTATCAGCATGCATTACATAACATGTAAAACTTGTAAACCAAATGAAGCTTGACACAACTTTTAATGAAGAATACATGTGCAATATATGCTTATACTAATTTCCATGACACAAGTTTTGATATTGTTCATAATGTGTTATACAGCTTATCCAAAATTCAGTGCTTCTTGATTTCTTACTAAACAGTGGTTTTTAATTTGACATATAGATATTAATGCTAGTACTTGCATTTTTCCAAATTTGAATAAACAAATTCATATAAATCAGTTACATACAATCAGGATGGCAACAGACGTAGCATCTCAAAATGGGACAGTTAAATTACCAATTTCTTATAGACTGGAAACTCATCACAGAAAAGATAAAAAGTATTTTCAGTATTTAAATTTGATAATGTGAATAATAGTATAGGTTCATGTAATGCCTTACCTTACTATCAAAATGTTTAACTCATCAAAATGTTGCTATTAACCCTTCTGAGATGAACTACATCTTAAGGTGTAGAGGCATCTTGATTATGTGTATTTTCCATTATTTTTTAGACTTAGGGTATGAAATATGAATTTTTTTATGATTTAGTAGCAAAGTGATACTAAATAGAATTTGATATAATAGATCTTTATAACTGAAGGAAAAATGCAGTATGAAAGTGATCCAACCTCGTGAAAATACCCGTCGCGGAGGGAGGGAGTACGTATCTTAAACATTATTGAAAGATAATCTCTTAAAGACTAAACAACATTGATTTTACACAACAGGCACCTCAGAACAGGTTCTGCTGTCATACACTGCAGAATGACTTGCAAAGATATGATACAGGAAGAAAATGGAAGTACAAAATATGATCAACAGTTTTTTTTTTATGAAATCATTTACATATCTTGCAAACAATAAAAGATAGGTCAAAATAAATCACAATAAAAACTGTCTTCAGTAAATATAAATAAATAAAAAAGGAGTGGATTAAAAATACAAATGAAAGTAAGTAAATATGTAAGTTCGTTCAGATTTGGTAAAAATCACACATACCAGGAAACTCTATACTCTTAAAGAGGTGCTACAAGTACGGTATAGAGATACAATAAACAAAAAAGCATTAAGCAGCCAATGTAGAATATACCTTCATTTATCCTTGCATGCTCAAAATTTTTAGGTTAGAGGAAAACTTTCTAATGATAATTATAAATATAAAACAGACAAACTGAATAAAAGGAACTCTGTAATTCACAAGAAACCATATGAATATTCAATGAAAGATTTTATAAACATAACATGGTCTTGTTTCATTATTACTGTTCTCTCTCTAGTACTATTATGAATGAAGCTATGATTTTGTTAGAACTTTTTGATGCTAGATCTCAACTACAACAATATTCAGTGGAATAACATGACAACATTCTAAAATAACCAGGTATACTTTTCACAGCCAATAGGGTTAACATAGTATAAGTAAAATTAACCCCTTTGCATAAAGCATAGCACTATTTGCCACTTGGTGCCAATAGCAACCTCTACCAAAAGCACACTGTTTTTGTGCTGGTGAATACCTAATCAATTAATCCATAAAAATCATTGGTAGCCTACGTCAAGGGTTTTCTATTTTTGGCAAGATCCATAAACATAATCCAGTTGAAGAAAATCACCTCGGTAACATGAGTTATTGATTAGCTGTTCTCACATGAAACCAACATTTTTCTGCTGCCGACCTCTGCTTTGATCCTGTGTAAAATGCCCCTTACTCCAATGACTCTGGTATTTCAGTATTGTCAACGACAAGGCTGTGAATGATGCCTTCCCTGCGGTTGCCACTGCTCACAGCCTTTATGTATGCTGGATGGCCTCCAAGATCAAAGTGAGTCTCAGTGCCGTCGTCTACAAACTCGCCCTTAGGGAAATAAAAATAACTTTCATTGGAAATAGTATTGTAGATGTGTTCTGTAAGTTCTGGTAATTGATTTAGCACTGTAATCATATGATGAAGAACCTGATTTGTGCTCTACTTAAAATAAATTAGTTATCAGATAAACTAGATGTTTCAGTATGTAATTTTATACTTTTAATGATAGTAGCACATCATTTATTTCATGAGCTGCCTTTTTAGGTACTATCTTTAGATGTATATCAGTACTAACTACATTGATTTTACTTGAATATGTATATATAGTGCTTTATTTTTTTCATTCAAATTAATAGCTTTTTATAGTATATTTCATTAGATTATTAAGTTAGTTATTCATAGTGATATACAGTGAGTTCATACTTCTCACATTTTATAAAGATGTGAAAGTTTAGTGCGAAGTGAAATCAGTACAATGTAGGCAATGGGAAACTAGCCAATAGGGTCTGGGGGCATCTGCTACCATCACTGAGCCACAATTTGCAAGCTAATTTCAGGTACTAAAAGTTCTTCACCTATTTTGTATTGACAATTCTTTGAGTATAAACCATAGAAAAGTAATAACAAAATGCTTTTTAGCACAATGCCTTTCAACAACACTAATCTTGAATGGTTATTGTGAATTCGATTGACGTGACTTTGCTCACATCTAAAATAGCTGTTCCACTAACTGACAGCTCTTGGTCATCTTATGAAAATGTTCAGTACAAAAATAAAGTTGCAATTATTATACCATAACGTAGGAGAAAAATGACCAGGTATATATTACAATTTATCATGAGTATTATCATTGAAGTGTGAATTCACAATATGCCTATTTAGAAGTAAAATAGCTCTTGTCATAGTAGTGAACAACAAGCACATTATCTGAGCAATGATATCTGAAGCTAATCTCTATCAGCTTCTGCAATCTAATTTTTTTTCTTCATGATGCTGACTAATAGAAAATAAACATCAAAACAAGAATTTTGCAAGTGGCTGTACTTACTGCAGTGTCTAATTTCTTCCCATTGACCCACACATCCAGAGTGTCTTTCTCCAACACCACACGCATATATGAACCTTCCAGAGGCAACAACCAAGTCTTCAGTATCTTACTTTGGTTTTCCGTAAACTTCTTGTAGCTTTTCCCATTCACCTGAAAGAAATTATTTTATGCTGAATTCTGTACCTGTTATTAATGCTGACATGTTATAGTATTTTTCCATTTCTATAATATTTAATTATCTTACCTCAAGTGAGTACTCGTAAGAGAAACCTCCGATAGGTTCAATTTTGATAACACATTTGGTGTCACCTATCTGAAACACTTCCGAGCCAACTAACTTGAACATCCAGTCATGGTGAACTTTTTCCTGAAATATAATATATCAATCAGCATTATTTCTTTATCCTCCCTCTCCTTTTCCTCCATCTCCTTCTCCCTCTTCCTCTCCCTCCATCTACCTCCACCTCCACTTCTCTCCCCTTTTTTGAAGAAGAGGGTCTATGTATTCCAAGTATTTTTCCTTTCCAGCCTATTTGTACTGTGCACTATCCCTCCTTTTATCCCTCCCTTCAACCAGTCTCCTACCACTATTGTAGTGCAGAATCATAAGAAACTCTCCATTCATGCCCGCTTACCTCTCCATCAACCCACAATACTCTTCGGCCTGTCGTGGTGCCATGTTCAAATCCCACTTTGTGGACTCCATCACTGAGCCGAACTTCCCAAAGGGCTACCAAGTCCCCTCCCATTCCCACCTGGAAAATGAAATGTCATTAGTAAATAGTATATGAAATCAAAGGCTCATTTTTATACTTCATTTGGGTTCATGGAAGTGAGGTAAGTGCTAATATTCTCTGGAGGATTTTAAATGATACTCTACTTTATATTATAGTCACGTTCTTTTACCTGATAATATTTCTGATGATGCTACAAGTTCATAAGGATATTGCTTTTGATCAGTCCGGTGAAGACCTTTATGATATTGTGGTACTGATAAATTCAACATTTCAAATAGTCATATATAAAATTGTCAAAAACTAGTCTGAAATAAACTACCACATTTTATCACTCTATTGGGGGCAGTTAAGATTTTAGTAAGATTAACCTGTATTTTATAGAAAGGAAAAAAAATCTGTATTTTATAATCATCTAGCAAAAATTATGCATTTAGTAGAAAAAATCAATGGCTCAAAGCTGGTAAAAAAGGAGGAGATCATTCAACTCCATGTCCATTGTTCTCCTTTAGTGTTCAGTGCACGTGTAGAGGCACCTGATGGTTAGTGAGACTCAAGCCTATATTAGTAGTAGATACTCCTGGTATTATTAGTTTTGGTATTACTTATTATGAGCAGGAGAGAAGAGAGTGCTTAATCAAATCAGTAATCTCACTCCATGCAGTTAAGGCCACTCATCCACAGAATAGTTTGCTTGAGAGGAAGGAAAAGTATTATTCATGTTTGAAAAATAGCATAACCCTGAACACAGTCTCCAATGCACTTTTTATTTTTAATATCATTGGTGATGCAATACACCTGTGGCATTTGTGTGCAGACTGTAAAAGGGTTCAACATGAAGGTGAATATTATTTTGAACTTTCACAATCACCTTGATCTTATAGTGCTATCAACACACAAACATACCACCACAGTACCACATACCACTAAAGCAACATAGTTTAAATCATACCTCCTCAGAACACATTGTATAATAGGTCCTCGTCTATCCTGTAGGGAATGAGGATCATGGGAACGTGGGCATTCAAATGAGTCGACAGTAGCTTTTATCTTCCAAACATTTCTTTACTGTAGGCCTATGTTTATATTACACTATAATAATCTTTTTTTTTTCAATGTATTTCTGTTGCATAGTTAATTGTAATGCATTATTGTTCATTAGACAAGCAGTTGTAATTCCATTGCAAACTTTTTTTTTCAATAGACTTGTGATAATGTCTTTAGAAAAAAGGGAAAATACAGAAGTAATTTAAATAATGACTTGGATGG
>BOPN01005459.1:50000-72500 GCA_017312705.2 Penaeus japonicus
CCGTAAGTATCTTCTTGATGTTGAAATATTTACTCTGCAACATGCTTACAAATCGGTCTTCTTTATGTCATCACATTGTACTTCGTTGAAAATGGCATTGATCTTAGAACACGTTTAGAATACTAGACGTGTATAGTACTGTAGTCATAGAGAATCACAATGAAAGGGGTGCAATATTTTGATAAACTTAATTTAATGAACCGGACTGGCTTAAAGGGTAACATCCACGCTAGGGAATTTTCTACTTGCTAACCTTCAGCAAATGTATTTGTGACAATGATTTGGAACAGTTAACTTTATTTAACATATAACTTTGGCTGTTTTCGATATAAAAATGATCTATTTCTTAGTTAGATCTTTTTGTAGTGTTTAGTCCACAGTCCTGTAATTTAGAAGTAGTCTCTTTAGTATCAAGGCGTCCTGTATGCACATACTCTGAAACATATACACCTATATTGTAGATATCTATGTTTACATTTATATGTCTCTTTGTCTTCTCTCTCTCTCTCTCTCTCTCTCTCTCTCTCTCTCTCTCTCTCTCTCTCTCTCTCTCTCTCTCTCTCTCTCTCTCTCTCTCTCTACATATATATATATAGATAGATAGATAGATAGATATATACATATATATGTGTGTGTGTGTGTGTGTGTGTAAATCGTATACAACATATTCAGTCATGTTTCAGTAAATACGTACACACAAGTGTGCATTTGTATGTATGCACTTATGCGTACATGTCCTGAGGATACGTACACAAATATCCATCTAAAAAAATGAGGTCATCCGTACCACATGCACCTTCCGTCTGCCATGTCGAAGCAAACGGCGTGAGTCGGGTGCGGTGCCAGGAAAGTGCGTTGGCCTCGCGAGAGTTTACCTTACGCCTGCCAACTAAGAACTAGTACTTATATTGTGTATATTGTGTGTACTCATAAATAGATATATATTTATGTACGTAGATGTGGATGCTTATAAAACTCGCATGCACACACACTACATACACACACACACACACACACACACACACACACACACACACACACACACACACACACACACACACACACACACACACACACACATGCACACACACACACATATATATATATATACATATATGTATATATATGTGTATGTATATATATACAAATTTTACCTCCCTGACCCGCGCTGTTAGATTGATAGGTACGGTGGTGAGACCGATCTCACATATATATATAACCTCGGCAACCTCGGTATATATATATGTATATATATATATATGTACATATAAATATACATACACACACACACACACACACACACACACACACACACACGTGTGAATGTTCGTGATCTTTTGTTAAGGCCGATGTTACATTCATATTTTCACAGATATAGGGAAATGATAACTGTATCAGTGCAACTTTTGATACTCTTTACCCCCGCCTGTGTATCTATCCGTCTCTCCCTTAATTTGTATGTCTGTCTGTTTCTTTTTTTCCATAGGATTCTCATATCTTTCTTAGATGTATGAATTGATATTTTTTTTATCATTTGTAACTTTTCATTGTACACTTTAATTAAGCAGTGCGTCTTTAAGCCGTTTTCCTAACTAAAACTATATAAACATTGGTGTTGTTAATGTTAGGAACTCAAGAAAATATAAACGTGACAGAAAAAAAACAAAAAAAATGCATCATAAAGAAGCATAGTAAAGCAGGGCCATGTGACCTGTCACGGCTGAATACACGTGCATCGACTTGCAGTTATTGATTAGACAAAAGTATGCAAGCCAGAGCATAGATATCAGGCGGTAAGGAAACTTAAGCGCGATTGTAATAGCAGTTTGTTTGCTTATGGTTTTCGGAAACGATTGTTAACGTCATTGTCTGGTTAATTGTTTATTTTAATGATTTACCGGGTTCACTGTAATGTTGACTATCTATGCATGATTAGCCTTTGTTGTAAATCTGTAAGAATTTTTATGTGAAGAAATTTATAAAGAAGGAAAGAGTTCATGCGTAATTATTCCTTTTCTATTTCATATTTTTTCCGTTATGTATGGCCCTTCCTTTCCTTTGAATGGTGATCGTTCAGAAATTATTTCCGCAAAAGTATTTAAACATGCTATTCTGTTGATCAGTGAAACCGTATTCGCTTTATATAACGCAATTACATATTTCAACTTAAAAATGTAGAATTATCCTTATAAGAACGACACACTGACACACTTAAGGAGAGGATTCCCAAGAAGTCCAAACGCAGATCCTTTAAGAGACTACATATGCCCCTAAAAGTTCAAAGCAAGAGAAATCTCAGTAGTGCAGGCGTTGCATACCTTACGTAATCACTCACAAGGCATGGTGTTTCTACCCCGATTTATGATTATGATAATACATGGGATGGCATGACTAAATTTGGGAATGATTGTTAGACGTGAAATTTGTGGTTAATCTGTAGATGTAACTGGCTAATGATATAACTTTGGCAACTACACAATGCATATTTAGTGGCTAATCCTTTGAAGAAGAATATCTGTTTCTAAACATGTATTTGGCTCTGCTCATATTTTAAACTTTTCAGTACCAAAACCAATAATGTTAACAAAGTATTTTGTGTATAAAGAACAATGGCCTTCTATCATCTTAAGAGTAGTCACATGCAACATTTTGTTGACTAAACTTCTTGAAAATTATTTTGCTCACAAAGCACGATCCTGAAGCAGTTGTTTTGAACCTTGATGTCTAATTTCATGATACAACACGCGTCATTGCCAAGACTGCAGTTAATGCATGTGATGCTATATATACACCTACCCCTAGATCTTAAACACCTAGCTAAGTTTATCACTGCAATGCATTAATGATTTGAAAGTACAATCAGTATGAATGCTGCCATCCCAATATTACGCATGACATCAGCTGAACATCGTATTGCTGAATGCCTCTCGTTGGAACCAAAGACCCTCAGCAAAGAGCCCTTAGTACGACAAAAGATGGATTTGACAATGGAATGACCCATCATGCCCGCCTCTCTTTGTTTACGTCGACTCCTCCATTTTTCGTCGGAATTCCTCCCATCAGTATTTTTTTCCTCCTTGAAACCTGATGCGTCGCCTTCCATTTCCTTGAACTTAGTAAACACCACAAAACGTTTTGACTCTTCCTATCCACATTGGAGACCCTTGCGACATTTGAAAGACCTGGTATCTACTTGGGAGGGTTAGTCTTTCCAAAGAAATATTCGTTTGTCATGTTCATTATCAGTTGATAGTTTTGCGCCACCGGATTCTATATTGCATATATATATATATATATATATATATATATATATATATATATATATATATATATATATAGAGAGAGAGAGAGAGAGAGAGAGAGAGAGAAAAATCTTTAATCTTTATAATGGTAAAGAAAAACATTATGAAGTAAGAAAGAGAAGATTATCTCACGTATACTACGTATTGATAGTATATCCGCGTAGAGAATAAGCATAGAAAAATAATTATGATTTTAATAAGAATTTTATAAGATGCTTTATAGGATCCCCCAATAGTAAATCACCGGAAATGATAATGAAGTCTGTTACACTTTACTCGCAGTCAGAGAGCGAGCAGAACTCATGAGAGTGGGTCCGCTGTTGTTCCTGTCATTGATTAGTTTTTGCCCCAACGTTTCTGTTGATGTATGCTTATGTTCGATGTTGAATACCTTAGAGGGTGTGAATATCTCTAGAAAATGAGATTACAGTGTTGCTTCCTTCCTGTGCATGTGACCCGGATAATCGTATCGAGATGGAACTCGACTCACTAACTTCCTTAAAAACCGATACTCCACAAAATCGAGGATATGTCAGTTCGAGGGGATCGTTGTCCTGATGTGATTCTACGATTACAATTTCGGGTATCCTTAAGAATCAATAATGGCTCTCAGTCGATCGCATTTGTAGGCGGTTTTTTTTTTTTTTTTTTAAGTTTCATCTAATATTTAGTGCAAGTTAGTTAGTAGAACTGGCCACTTTTAGCAAGATCCGTGTGGCACTAAAGAGTGTTTCCTTCATATTACACAAAACAAAATAATGGAATTAGGTTCTCATATGACCGTTCTAATCTACCTTTGTGCTTACTGCAGTGTACACATCGTTTAAAAATAAGACTATCAAAATCTGTAAAACAAGAAAAAAAGTTTCTTTTCAAAACCAACGGTCGTAAATGTTTAATGATTTTGCTCACAGTAATCTTACTAGTGGATTTATCATCGTAAAAGGTTTGATGAATAAGGCCTAAGAGTTATAAGATAAATTGTAAATCTGGAAGAGAAACGGGCACCAGTTTTGAGCTACTCTTTGGTCCTGTGATTTCAAAATTAGCCAGAGATTAATTAATATTTGGCATGGTCCTTGAGGCATACAAACCCCCATTCCTCCATGATTTAAGCGGGTACCATCAGGGCATATTCCCCCAGTCTCAACCCCGCCCCAACCTCCTACCCAGCACATATTCGGACCATATATATTTTCGACCTTTTTATGAATAAAGTAGATACAGGCCTCTTCCAGAACAATGGATTTTTCTCTAGAAAAATTGAGATATAGCTGAGCTACTGCCCCTTTCTCCTGGATCTTTAAAGAAATTTGTGATATTAAAGAAATGTCAATGAAATTATTCTGACTAACGACAAAAACGGACAAAACAAGTGGCTCTTTGATTTTTTACTGATGTTGACAATACTTTGTTATTACTAGATTTATTCTACCTAATCTTGTAGTCTTATACCAAAAAGTATCCAGAAAATATACTGATAAATGTGATAACCAGATTAACCCGAGAACTGTAAAGCAGCAGCAGAGATAATGATTGCGTCTAGTCTGGGAGCGCAAGCGGGCAAATGCAGCGTCATGCATCCGAAGTGCCTCACGTGTCCGCCTGAAGACACGTGACTCGATCTGCAGCGAGTATTGATTTGCCATGAATTTGCCAGAGAGCCGAGTGTGCATGCGTCGGGGGGCGGAAATCGCAGTGTGCAAGTTCTTGTGGCACAAAAACGGGGTTAACTGTGCATGGACGATACAGGGCAATCGGGTTGTAGGTTAGTTTTAATATTTTATTAAGTCCGGAAGATAATTTGGGTATGGAGGAGGTTGAATGCCAAGGCTAGGAGATGGTTGGATAAGAAATACAAACAGAAGCCTTAGAGTATTGCATGATATGACTATTCAGATGTACGCGATCTCAAGACATGTTGGTAACATTTGTTAAATATCATAAGATATGAACATATTTATATTTACGTATGTATATAAGTGCACATACATTCATGTATATGCGCGCGTACATATATTTAGGTAAATAAATAAACGTTCTATCATGAATATTCTGCTTTCTTGAAGGTTGCAGGTCTTACTAGATAGGAAACCATGTCATAAATAAAATTAAAACTAATGACAAATGCTTAAAAAGTTAACAAGTGTACCGAAAGGCATAGTCACTGAGACATGTGGGTACCTCGCCTTGATTCAATGTGTGTGGTTGACGTCAAGGGGCAGTCTGGGTGATATCACGTGGTATCAATGCCCTCTTGAAGTATGGCATGTCATTTCTTTCCGCTTTCGCTAAGAGTACCTCTCCTCTTGATAACATTGTAAATGCGTTTTTTTTGTAATTATTCATAGGTAATATTACCCACATACACACGTTTATGTGTATTTGGGCATGTATGTAGTGTAACCTTTATATAACAGTGTAAATGCGTTTTTTTGTAATTATTCATAAGTAGCATTACACACATACACACGTTTATGTATGTTTAGGTATATATGTAGTGTGACATTTATATAACAGTGTAAATGCGTTTATTTTAATTATTCATAAGTAACATTACACACATACAACACACATATATACACGTTTATGTATGTTTAGGTATATATGTAGTGTGACATTTATATATATATCGTTTACCATCATGTTTTTCTACATTTCCGAATACTTTCTTTCCTCAGAGTAATCAAGGCGGCAGAGTTATTTTATTTTTATTTATTTTGAACTTTATGTTCTACATTTCCGAATACTTTCTTTCCTCAGAGTAATCAAGGCGGCAGAGTGACAATATGGGTTTTGATCGCCTTATTTACCGCTGTCGTGGGATCCAGTATTCCTGCAGGATACAATTTAGGAGTTATCAACACGCCACATGAGGTAGGCAAGATTGAAACATTATTCTTGCAACTTTGTCATAGAACAGATGGTTATGACTAATTGTTCTGGGTATTGTAGCATGACTATAGGGATTTTCTGGATTTTATTATCTGTGTTATTTTCTTTCATTTGTTGTTATTGTGATTACTTTTATTTTGATTATTATTATTGTTATTGCTATTATTATTATTATTATTTTCATTATTATCATTATTAGTAGTATTGATACTATTATTATTACCCTTATTATTTTTTATTTATTATTAGTTGCTGTTATCGTTAGTTGTTGATGTTAGTAATAGTAATAGTAGTAGTAGTAATAGTATCATTGTTCTTGTTATTATTAATATTATTATTATTGATGTTATGTTTTATCATTACCATTATTAATATCAGCATAGTTCTTATTGTTATTATCATTGTTATCTTTATCATCATTATTCTTATTATTACTATTATCATTATTATGATTATTATCATTTTATTGATATATATTTTTTATTATTATTATCATTATTATCATCATTATTATTATTATTATTGATGTTATTTTTACTGTCGCCATCATCATCATTATCACATTATTATTGTAATCATAATAGTTCTATTAAAATCATCATCATTACCATCCTTCTATCCGTCACTCCTATTCCGTGAAACCACAACTGACCCAAATTCGTTAATTTTAGTTCATCTTTTCTAGCATTACATCTTGAACGTACGTAGTGTTCAGATTTTTTTTTTTTTTTTTTTTTTTTTTTTGTTAGTAGGAAATACTTGTTCTTCTTAACCAAGAGTCTCGACAATGCTCTCTTTGAGGTCGTGGTGCACATTCTTGGCACTGGGTAGTGTTGCGTAATAGCTGTGTGAGTCTTGGCTTCCTTAAAACAACCACTTACTGACTGGAGTTGTGGACATACATGGTTATTATGTTTTAGATTTATGTTTTTATATGTTTAATGCTTCTAAGTTATCTTGGCTGAAAGATGGGTAGGAATTCTCAAAGTAATAATTGGCTTTCTTTGTCAAACACGAAAGAAAAGATTTATGAGTTATTTTAGTCCTTAGATTAAGTCGGTTAATGTAATACTTTGATGTGGGATCTCTTCCTAAAATTATAATGAATTAGTTATCTGATGACAAATGACGTAGGAAGTAAATGCGTAATAGTGTTTTGTATTCGGTATTACTTGGCTAAATGCGCAGAAGAAATTATTTATAAACACACACACACACACACACACACACACACACACACACACACACACACACACACACACACACACACACACACACACAAACACACACGTACACAAACATATTTATGTATATATATAAAAATATATATTTTTTTTTTTCTTCATATATCTTAAGATACATCCTGGCAGCAGGGGATCAGAAGCACAAAAAATAATAATATATACTTATACATATTTTCTCAAATTACAGATAATCCGCAGCTGGTTCCGGATGACGGTATACCAGCAGTATGGCATCACCCTCACAGCAAGTGAAGAAGTGTCTCTGTGGGCAGTGATTGTGACTCTCTATGTGGTTGGTGCCATCATAGGTGCGCCATCGGGGGCAACTGTAGCAGATAGAGTTGGAAGGTAATTAATGAGAATAAACATGACTACTGTTAACGAAAGAATATATATATATATATATATATATATATATATATATATATATATATTTTTTTTTTTGTAAAGAGTAGACATATTTCTTTTTTTTTGTAAATCTCTGTAAGTGCCTCAAATACAGACCTATATCTTGTTTCCCATTTTTTTTCACAGACGCATGGCTCTGCTGATCAATCACTTGCTGCTAATGGCAACAGCTCTTGTGTTGGTTCTGTGCAAGGGGGCAGGGTCAGTGGAAATGCTGTTCTTAGGTCGTTTCACATCTGGATTGTGCTCAGGTAGGTCTTATACTGTTACTAGACGATTTAGGATAATTTCATATGTGAAAATTAAACTCATCCTTTTTATTCATCGCTGGTCACTGTCTAAGGAGTTAAAACCAAAAAAACCTCTGATAACTTTGTGTTGCTGTTAATCGTAGAGACAAAGCTTCGCCAGGAGTCTCTTTTGGTTTGTTTTTCTAAGGAATCTAAGGAGTTTTCTAGCCAAGGTTTGAACCGTGATATATATAAAATGTTTCACACGCAAGAAAATCAATAGTTCATATAGGAAGAGCCTCACGGGTCAACCCTTTCTTAAATCTACCATTCTCTTTATTCACTCTTTTCTCTCTCTCTCTCTCTCTCTCTCTCTCTCTCTCTCTCTCTCTCTCTCTCTCTCTCTCTCTCTCTCTCTCTCTCTCTCTCTCTCTCTCTCTCTCTCTCTCTCTCGCTCTCTCTCTCTCTCTCTCTCTCTCTCTCTCTCTCTCTCTCTCTCTCTCTCTCTCTCTCTCTCTCTCTCTCTCTCTCTCTCTCTCTCTCTCTCTCTCTCTCTCTCTCTCTCTCTCTCTCTCTCCCTCTCTCTCTCCCTCTCCCTCTCTCTCTCTCTCTCTCCTTTTGAGATGTACGTAATCACTTGTCTCAATAAACACATCAAGAAGTCAAAAAAGTCTCTCTCTCTCTCTCTCTCTCTCTCTCTCTCTCTCTCTCTCTCTCTCTCTCTCTCTCTCTCTCTCTCTCTCTCTCTCTCTCTCTCTCTCTCTCTCTCTCTCTCTATCTCTCTCTCTCTCGATAATATCAGAAACACTGATAATAGTAAAAATGATAATAGTATCAATAGTGGTGTTGATAGGGATAATGATAACACAACAGTGATCATGGAAGTAATATTCAGAGAGAAACGAAAAGAATTATGGTAATCCATTACTAAGTATAAATGTATACATTTAAATTTATAATAATTATAAATTTAATTATAGTCTTAAAATCAGTTACGGTGATGGTGATGATGATGATGATGATGATGATGATGATAATGATGATGATAAAGATGATGATGATGATGATGATGATGATAATCATAATGATAATCATAATGATAATGATAATGATTGTGATAATGATAATGATAATGATGATGATGATGATAAGATGATGATGATGATATGAACAAGAAAAAAAATCTTTTCATTAGCAAGTCAGGAACAGCTTTTTCACCGCAACATCCAATTGCTAATTAATATGCAAATCCATTCCATAGTATCCCTTCACTTTGCTGATGATATTCGCAAAAGATATATATATTTTTTTTGTGTGTGAGATATTCATTACTTTTTTGTGTGACGATTTAGTTATTTTTTTTAAATACCAGCTATAACATAAACTCTCTCCCTTTCTCTCTCTCTCTCTCTCTCTCTCTCTCTCTATCTATCTCTCTCTCTCTCTCTCTCCCTCTCTCTCTCTCTTTGTCTCTCTGCCTCTGTATCTGAACTATTTTGGTTCTCCATTTGACTTTTATTTTTTCTCATTATAATAAATTTTAGTGCAGGTTGTAGTAATGTCAGTACTTAATGTTATGTTTGATTATTATTGTTACTGCTGTTAATATTATTATTATTACAAGAATTACAAGCTATTTATTCCTATTATACCAAATATTAATTAGTATTACTTTGCCAAAATATCATGCATACATAATATCATAAGTTTTGGAAATAACAAAGATTATAGAAAACACTCCCATCTTAAAATGCCCAACCTCGGTCTTGGAAAGGTTTAGTTTAGTATTTCACAAGTTGGTTGAATATGATTCATAGCTCTTATGCATATTCACTAAGTTTCTCATTTTTATTCCCATAGGTCTGTCCACGAGTCTGGTTCCTCTCTACCTCTCAGAAGTAGCCCCAGCTTCATGGAAAGGAGTCATGGGTGTCACCTTCCCAATGGGCATGTGCATAGGTGTTCTTTTGTCACAGATTATGGGCATGGACAATATCTTGGGTAAGGTTATTCAAAGTACAGTACTGTTGATTTTGGCAATTCATTATCATCTTTATGAATAACTAAATTACTTGTTTGTGTGTCTTATCTTATGTTGAAATATGTGATTGCAAGTCAGAGATTGCACTAAGATTGATTCTAAGAAGGTCAATTTCTTTGTTACAGGCACAGTTGATCATTGGAATTATTTATTAGCAGCATATGCTATTTTGGTTGCTGTGGCACTCCTTCTTCATCCAGCACTTCCAGAGTCACCAGCTTACTGTTTTATTAATGCACGGGATGAAGTGAGAGGACGAAGGGGTAAGCAGCAATCATGAATATTTTTTTACTACCTTGCTCTATTTTATTCTTTTCTTCCTTTTTCATATGAACTAAATATCACATTGCTTGTGAGGCTTTATCATGTATTGATTTTAGTTTTACAACACAGGTAGTCTGCTCATAGATGTCAGAATAATATAATTTTGTTTTCCAGAACTACAACGTCTGCATGGAAAGAATGATAAGTATATTGAGGCTGAGGAGACCGCTCTCAAGGTCATGGCCGGAATGAAAAACAAGGCACAAGAAGAAAGCAGTGGCTGGACTTTCACTCAAATGATCATGAACCCCAAATACCGGTTGTCACTGTTGATTGCAATGATCTTCAATGCAGGCCAACAATTTTCAGGAATCAATGCTGTAAGAGACTTTTATTATCTTACGTGTTTATTCACTCATTCTTATTTTTTTTCTTAAGGGGGAAAATTAATAAATTCAATGGTTATTGAGATTTTTCTGTTTGATGCCATGGTAGTATTTATATGCAAAAGATATATCACAGTAACAGATGTAATTTGTTGTGTAGGGAATCTGATACTAAATATTGCATGTATTTTTTACATTTATGCTATGTGTATAGTAATGTAGTAGTAGAATTGTTAGATAATATTTTATTATTTTCCAAACAGGTGTTCTTTTACTCAACCCTAATCTTCCGAAGCGCAGGACTGAATATCCAAGAGAGTCAAGGTGCATCTATTGGGGCTGGAGTCATTAACTGCATAATGGCTTTAGCTGCTGCGCCCCTAATCAAGTAAGACCAAAAAAAGAATAAATAGGAAACAGATATCATTAAAAGATGATATATGAAACATGATAAACATTGGGTTGATTTTTTTGTAGAGAAAAGATAATAGTCACAATTTATACAAAGTGATAATGACAATGGATAGGATGAAATTACATGAATATATCTGTTATTGATGGAAAATTTCTCTTTTTCACAGATATTGCAGAAGAAGAGTGCTTTTGATGACTTCCATAGTACTTTGCATCGTGTGTCAAGTTGGGCTTATGATTTCTCTAAAACTTATCGGGACATATCACTCTGCTTCTTTTGTTGCCATTGGTGCTCTCATGTCCTATGTTTTATTCTATGGCATGGGTCTAGGACCTGTTCCTTTCATGATTGCAACTGGTAAGTTAATCATCAACTGCTTTACTGTCTGTATATGATCTTTTTTGCATATAAATTCATGTAAATTGATATTATAAGATTCATATTCTCTCTGTCAGTCATTCAATCATTAAACTAAGCAAACCATTTGTTGCAGAGCTATTTCCATCTGGCCCAAGATCTGTTGGAATTTCCATTGGAAGCACAAGTAACTGGATCAGTAACCTCGTGGTCGGTCTAACGTTTCCTCTTCTCCAAGTGCAGTTTGGAGAATTTTCCTTCGCATTCTTTATAGCATCATCTATTTTGATGTTCATCTTTGTCTTCTGGTAAGAGAAGCCGATATGCAAAACAGTAGTCATTTTTAGAATTGCATGGACTAATATCAAAATGTAATCTTTTGTCAAATTTCATAATTCTGAGCTCTTTTGAAAGATAACAAGACTGAAAACTTATTTAAGAAAATAACTTTTTTTTTCTTTTTTTTTTTTTTTTTTTAATATGACTATTGATGGATGTGTGCTGCTATAATAAATATAGTGCTTAGAATCTGGCAGGATATCATAGCAATGGGATTTCAAAAATTAAAAGATATACATAAGCACAAGATGAAATTCCTAATACTTCTGGTGTCAGCTTGTTCTTTGCATGAAAACCCAATTATAGGCCAATATTACATGACATAGGGAAAGACTTTATATCACTTTTTAGACCAAAGCTATAACCAAAGAGCAGTATGTAGCTACTGATATATACCTCTGAATCCCTAAAATTATATCAATGGTTTTTGGTTGGTTCATGACATGTTTAGAAATGGCTAGTCTCATCTCATCTTTGACATTAATCAGTCTTTATATGAATAATGTGAAGATGATGAGAATGAGTGGGCGGATAAAAAAGGGCCATATGGTTTTTTTTTATAGATAAGATATTGTTACCATCATTTAGGTACTGATAATTGCAATTGCAATGAAAAGGCAGACAGGAGTGCTAGATATTGGTGAAAAGAGTTTAGTTGTTTAGTTGTTTAGTCTCAGTGAAATGACTTCCGTAGTTTCTCCCTCCAAAAGTTTACATTTCTTATGCTCAAAACCTATGTGGTTTGGGATTGATTAATGTTTTTGTTTAGCTATATGCATGCATTGTTTCTACCAGCATAACTTTTGGAAGTCAACTTATATATCCACTAATAATAATTCTTTTTTTTCCTAAATAGGTTTGTACCAGAAACACTTGGCAGAGAAGAATCACCATCGCCTCCATCATCATTGGAATTCATCATCGACAGTGACAATCTGGAAACACCCTCAGAGGACATTATAAAAAATATTATTTAAATGGCAACAAAACCGGCCTTGTACAGATAATCTTAAAATGTTGTTATGATTTATAGCACAACCTCTTTAACTGGCAGCTCAGTAAAAAAATATATATATAAATAATTGTAAATATTTGCTCAAAACTTCAGACATTATGCAAACTATAACAAGATCTATTGTTGTGATTTTATTCAAAATCTGTAAAGTTGTTTTTGAAATGTTAAGAATAGTTGCAAACACATTTGAAAAAAATAGTCAGAAATATTTGCCTTATACATTGATTTTTTTATTTGGGCAAATAATAAATAAATATATTTATTAACTGTAAAGAAATATTTTTTTGAAAGAGCAAATCAGCGTTTTTTAATATAATTCGTGCATTTATATATATATACTTTATAGATCAATTCAGACAGTATAACATGATTTTCTTGTGCAATGAAAGGTTATTCCTTTAGTGATCTAAAGGGCAAGTGCAGTATTACTAAAAGGTAAGCAATATATACTTTATAAACAGAATCACAAAACTACCTGTGTCCACAAAATAAAGGATATTGCATTGTATGATATCAATGCATTATAAATCTACACAATCAAATGTAGAGGTGTTTTTGTTTGATGGAAATAGATCTGCATTCCGAAAATTATCAGAATATGAATGTATAGATGTAATTTTTCTTGCTTTTTAACAACAGGAATTGTAGTGATGTATCATTTATTTTTTTATTGTGATGTACACTTTTGTCTTTTGTTGATGTGAAAGACATACTAGGCATTGTGAATGTATAGCTAGTCCTGTTTATCCATAATTTATTTTTAAAAAAGAAGTCTTTTTTTGTAATGGTATGGATTTATTTAATTTGTTACTCCCTTGTCTTCATATGCTCTTAATCAGGGGTCGACAACCTTTTGAATGCAGCGTACTAGTGCCGAATAGATTTCTAGTTTTAAACCCCCAGCTATGTCTGTTGCAATTAACTTTAGAATAAGTGGTACTACAGATATGTAAACAAAACGTTCATTTTGAAATTAAACACTACTCCTTCATGATAAAGAAAAAAAAGTAGATATGCTCAAATATCATGCTACTTTTTTCCTTCCCCTCCGTTTTCTATATAAAATTATTATTGTCGTTATCGTTATCATTATTATTATTACTTTTATTGTTATTATCATCATTAGTATTATTATTACTGTCATTTTCTAATGTGCTTGCGATTTACCATAGGTATGAGTCACATTTGGAACGCATGACAAGGGTTGCCGACCTCTGCTCTTAATTCTATTACAATATTTTTTATCCTTTACTGTTAATAAAAGAACAAAATATGCACATATATTCAGATCATTACCAGTTGGAAACTAAACCTTCCAAACGACCAACTTCCATTGTTTTAGCAGCTTTTGATACATTCATCTTTTTATTCAGTTAGTGTGTTTTACGTCCTTATAGTTGTAATAAACTTTGCCCATAACTACTTCAGAGAAAGTTTCATGTAAGAAGATAATATATAGTTTTATATATATAGAACTTTTATATATTGTAATCTTAAAATGAAAATGACTTGGACATTCATATTGAATGGTATTCTACTTTTCTCTGGTTGTATAAGATGTCTTTCCATTGTGAGTAGAAGCTTGCATTTATTTTCTTTATTGATTGTGTTCATATATATTCTAACATGATGTTAGAAATCTATATAACTTTTGATGCATTTTAGTTAAATGCAGTATTTTCTACTTAAATAAAATTTCAGATTTATATATAATTTTTTTTTTTTTATCCTAACACGACATTGCTTTTGCCTTTCTGGCTTACTAGCATATATGTAAAGGTTTCATTATGTACATAACAAGGATTGTTATCAGTTTAGTGGATCAAGTGTACATGCAGGACCACAGTTAATATTGAGGACATCCAATTAGGCCATAGTGGGTAGCACATATCCCTGAAAACAATTACTTAACCCACTGGTCATGGTTTTAACAAAATATGTTTAGTCATGTGGCTGGTTTATGTTGTTCGGCACAGTATCATCAGCGTTTATGACCGATTCTGCCTTGACTGCAAATCATGCCATCTGCTATCAATGGGTTAAAATAGGGCCCTTAAGAACCTTTTGTTCACCTTTCTTGTTTCCAGAAAATTTTGTTTTAAAATCTCTTATTTGACTGTAATTTGGTAATTTTTTACTCATTTGTTAAAGATCAAATGATTCACCTTGTCTCTGAAATTACATTCTCAAATTTAGGAATTTCCTAAGAGATAAGAAGTCAAAGAAATATGAATTTTAATTCAAATATACAAAAAACACTATAATAACTAGATATCAAAATCTATTTCTGGTGACACTTTTTTTTCTTCATATATCACACAAAACAGTCACTCTATCAATATGGTTACAAATGTTATCATACACAATTTCTGTGCAAATACTTATCATCTTTATTGCTGCATGGGGTTTTTCTTTTCTTCTTCTCAATGAATCCTCTTTTTTTCTAATACAGAAATTATATTAATGACCAGTTTTAACGATTATTATTACACGCGATAGTCGTGAAAAACAAGCAAAACAAAGCATCCATCTCATTAAATAGGGGCTTCAATATATTTTCAAATCTGTCAGGGTGAGGGAATACAATGCAAAGAACAAAATATACTATTAGTAATAATGAAAAGTTTTTACTGAAAGTCTGTATGCACACTTTAATTTTTTTTTTTTTTTTTTTTTTTTTTTTTTTTCATAGGAAATTAAAAAATTAGTCAAACTATTTCATGGTTATTGCAAGATTCAGAAAAGTGATAAAATCTACTATCTTCATGAACACTAATAATTTAGTCATGTTGAGTGGGATTTTCAACTATGGTAAATTCCTATAGCTATCATGTCATTCCACAAAAGAAATCTATCACAAAAATAGATAAAATACTTAAAGCATAAACGTCCAAATGAATATATTACAAGTCAATTTTTCCTTTGATTATTGAAAGAGTTTTAGTAATCTGATGTTATTGAAAACTAATATCTAGTAAAATGGGAATGAAAAAGGAGAAAACAGGCCATTTCAAAAATTTGAATAAAACTGGAAATAATATGTGATCCCTTTAAATTTAGAGAATAAAAACAATTATTGTTTTATGTACATCAACTTGAATCCAAATATCAGTGCCAGTTTTGAGGATATGTGCTTATTGTGAGTTTTTAGTCTTTCAATATGAATAGAATCACAGCTATCAAGAATTGTCAGAAGAATGAAGAGAGAGGCTCCTAGAATACACGACTCCTAACTTTTGAAAAATGACACCTTTGCAGAAACTATGCCATTTCTTAAACAGGATAATATACATGAAATAATTAATGAAAACTTCACAATTTGTTAATCTGAATCAAAATTGCATATCTCGGATTCATGTCATGAAATAAACATCACCAAAAACATCACACGCCACAAAAGCCAAATGGACAGGAATGACGGCCTTAATACAATAGAATCAGACTTTCGTCTTTTAAAAATCTTAAATTCACCTTTTTATAGTTAATTTAGCTTCTCAGTGAAGCCATCATAACACTTGAGATAAGGTTTTTAAGGCATTGAGCACATTCATCATGTTTCATAAAGTCTCATCAAATGTTAACAAGTATCTGTTTCTTGAAAATATGGTTGACAACAAAACTGCATAAAAATATTTACATATCAACATTTATTGCAATATACATTCCACAGAATGTAAGCCTAGTAAATGCATCTTTCACTGCTACTAAAGGTTTTTGATTTTTTTCATGACTTACCAACATCTCTCTCTAAGGATAAATAATAACTTTAAAACCATAAAGGGACATCAAAATACTTCTAAAAGGTTTCCTTTGTGCTTTTATT
Organism: Penaeus japonicus; assembly: GCA_017312705.2. Classification (NCBI taxonomy): domain Eukaryota; kingdom Metazoa; phylum Arthropoda; class Malacostraca; order Decapoda; family Penaeidae; genus Penaeus; species Penaeus japonicus. The sequence goes on from BOPN01005459.1 coordinate 66,720, forward strand.
GATGTGTGAAAAAGAGAACTTCATAAACTGCAGCATTGACATTTACCATTTCTTGTTACTATGCTGTTATCTACATTTTTCTTCTTTCATATACAGTAAGGCAATTAAAACATAAATAAGAAAAATAAAAACATTTTCAATGTTTAAATTCCTAAACATTGTAAGAAAAAACAATGCAAACTAAAGTCAGATAAAAAGATACATACTGAAAAGCAGCCATACTTTTTTCTTTATATTCTCAACACAAACCATTACAATAATTAGAGTGAGTTAGCTATAAATTACTTTTTAATATAAGAAATACAATAACCATGAGCTCAAGAGCACAAAACTTGACCTGCCACCACTTCAAAGCACCAACAAGCAGGCATGATAATGTGACAAACACTAGATGTAAGTTTTCTTCACCAATGACATATTGGTTTCTACATCCATGTGCTGTTACTACAGCAATGTCACAATTTTATCTGAGAAATAAAGGATTGTGTTGACAACTTCATTTGAAGGACAGAACACAGATTAAAACAAGTGAGGGGACAGGAGATACAAGATCCTAAAAAAAAAAATTAAAAAAAAGGAATCTGATACAGGATGTTGAGCGTTATGAATTTGCTGAAATGTTTGAAGTTCCCTAAACATTTTTATTCAGAGGGAGTTATTATTGGGTGTATTAATCTTTTTACAGCCTACTTATATACAAAACTGTGGACTGGGTACATTCAGCGTTACCATTGTGAATTACTGGGAACATTAGTTCACTTTAGGCAGTTTATTTAACACTGAAATTTGAAACACTGAGTGAAGCTGTTAGTGAACACACAACTCATACATCAGAGAAGCAATTCATGGACATGGCTTGCTGCCTTTCTGCACTGACTATACTGCATCAAAGGAGCTCTGATACAGAGCATTATTTGACAATATGACCAATTGAATCTCCCTACAGAACACCTCTCACTTTAAAGTACACTCTTTTTTTTTTCCTGCTACAGTAAGCATCAGTTATTTCTTCTAGGCATTTCATCAATACTAATCATTTTGCAGTTTTAAAAGGATAGTAGTAATCACAAGAAATATAAATGTTTACATTGTGAAAGGAAGTAACATTTCCAACAGTAACCTCTTACCAATCCACCATATATAATGGCCTTTCAAGAGGATATGGAATGTTGTTTTGGACACTAGCCACAGTTTTCTCTTTTTTTTTTACTATAAGTTCTTCCTAATTTAAAATTAGATTAAAAAAAAAAAAAAAAAAAAAAGGTTATGGACAGCAAAAAAGATTTTGATCTGATGCCTTGGATAAAATACTCCACTATTATATCATCTATGACTCTGGCTCAGAAAAATAATAGGTTTACAACTTTCCTGTTACCATACACGTCGCTTGAGTATTTATTTCTAAGTGTAGTCTGCTTCATGAATTGTAAGAAATGGGGATGGGAAATCAAATGAGAATATGACTGATATACATGTAGTGTTTTGATGATTTTTTCCTTACTTCAAGACTGAAACAAAGGAAAATCATTCACAATTGTCTATACTAATTGGTCTGTTCCTCCCCTGAAAATCATAAAAAAAATAAAAATAAAAAAACCTTGATCAAACTTCAAAATTCTACCCATGAACTTATTTTAGCATAACTGGTTTCATCAATAAATAAATAGAGAATACCAAGAGCACAATTCAGCATGACATCCTAGCATTACATATCTTCAGCATATTCTTATCATATAATAAATATCACAATATAATTCTACTTAATCTTAAGGTGAATTGGGCTAGTACCACATTGTATGCCTAGTTATGAACAAGCATCAAGTTATTATAACAAACGCTGTAAACCATAAACACTTGCACAGTATAATGAAGCTTATTTTACAGTCAATTAGCCACACTAAGCCTTATAGTTTACTTAATTGTGGATAATTTATCTGTCTGTGAGCTAAACAAATATCCATAGAAGAAATATTAGCGCACAGTACCAATGGCCACTAAAGATTTTCCTAACTATTGAATGAAGTCTTTGGTTTTTTACAATTAAATCCATAAACAAAAAAATGTGCTATTTCATAGTTTAGAAATTTGATGCAAATAATACCAAAATTTCTTTACAATATAAATCATGCTAGTTATGACTAGGGTAAATATCAGAAAAAAAGAATGTAAATAAAAAAAAAATTATGCAACATAAGACTAACCACTGTAGACCCATGGATAAAAAGTGGTATATGCCAAAGTCTGATCTAGTCAACAAACAAAGCATTAATGCATTTCAAACAAATATCAATCTGTTTCTTTATGAAAGTGTACTCAAACATACAGTCCTTGCAGGTTACACAGCAACCATTCAAAACCCAGTGGTTTCTGGTATTTGATATCCTTCTGAAGTTACTAACTGGTCCTACATATATAGCTCTCAAAAAAAAAAAAAAAATCATAATATCAAAGAAGTGGCTAATTTTGATTGTCTAACATTTGCCACAGAAATATAAAAAAAATGTCACAAAAGAATTGAAAAGGAGAGAAAATTGCAGCTGGCATAAATTGAGAAATAAATTCAGTTCTGAAAATACAAAACAAAACAAATCGTCATGTAGTCTAAAACATTTTTTTTGTTTTGTTTTTTTGAAGTGACAAGTGACTAAAAATACAAATAAGCTAAAGAAGATATGAAAAGTAGACTATGATGTTGCCAAACAGGCTTAGGATATTTGACTTTGAAGCTTGAGCAAGTGTGAGGGATGGCTCTTGAAATTATACCTAAATGAACAAGTAATGTCTTTTACCATTACTTATGCATTCAATGCATTCATCTGAGTAACAAGCACAACCATGTTCCAAATATCATTCACTCATTCCTTTTGAAAATTGCCTTAGCATTCCATAATAAAACTTAAAAAGATTAACTTAAAACCATTATTAACACAGTTACAGATAGATATTTGATTGCATTACAGTTTAACTACAAAGGGGTATTGTTAAAAGTATAGTTACAATTATAGCTTCTGTGCACATAATCAATAGTGAGGCATTGAGTACAGGCCCTAATGTTCAAACTCTAAAAGGGGTGACAGGGTCCTTTAAGATTTTGGTTCACTTACAGTACATGTTTTGGCTTAGGGTGGAGGAAAACAGCTTCATGTACAACTTTTAACCCTTATTTATAATGATGAGTGTTTAGTACCCTTGTGACTAACATATAATGCTATAGAGGAAACAATACTTCAATCCAAATGCCATGCAATATTACTGTGCAAAGTCACTGGTGAAGATTCATCGCCACAGGACTGTCTAACATATATTAAACAGTCCTCACAAGGGAGTGGATGGATTTAAAAGCAGATAAATTTTACACATGCTGCCGACGTGATAACTTCTCCTCTTCCTCCAGCTGATGCCTAAGTTTTATCACACGATCTCTTAATTGTGTCCACCATTCCATATTCTCCAATACAACATCTTCTAACTGCTGTGCATAAGCTGAAATGAAAAGTGAGTAGCATTACACTATGTCACTGTTCAATACTGTGTCAACTATCATCTAAAAACTCATATGAAAAGAAAGACAAAGAAAGAATAACCCTTACTCACCATCTACATCATAATCAACCTCATTGGTCATCTGGTAAAGAGGAATGAGCATCTTGTCCATCTTGTCTCTGTGAGCAAAGTACTGACCATGAAGGTCCACGACCTCCTCTTCTGCTTCTTGCAGAGCACTCATGGCTACTTGGAATGCCTGCTGATCTGCACTCATTTCATTCTCCTAGTCAGTCAAAGATCAATTTGAGAAATTAGAGAAAAAAGAATTTGTAACAATTCAGTTAAAGGATTCCTTCAAGTTATAATCTACATTAAAAAAATTCTAACATGAAATGGATTAACTTCAAACCTTAACTTACATTGTAAGAAGTGAGACGTGAATAATCTTCCTCATTTGTGCCATTTTCATCTGGTTCTTTTTCAGTTGGGGAACTCTTCTCCTCCGATACTTCAGACACACCCAACTCTTTAACCCGATCAGCGTATCTGAAAATTTAGAGGTCTTATTATCCAACATATTTATTTTTACCCCATTAACGACAGGTGACAAGATATCACGTCAAGCGTCAGTGCGGGCAAAAATCCCGAGGAGTTAGGCTTACGCATTTGAAATATCCCAGAGCCAAAATAGCCCATCGTTAATGGGTCAAGTGCCTACATAGTCTAAACATATCCTTGATTCAAGAAATCAATCTTATTCCTTAACTATTGGAAGTTCACAGTCAATTATCAAAATTGTGCACAACAGGGAAGACCAGATTTCTGAATTTTTAAGTTCTCACATTCCATCCTAAAACCAACCTGAGAGTATTCAGTGTATGTTCACAGCAGTTCATCCCGGGAGAGATCATAGCAATCATGCAAGTCTTACTCTTGTCACCAATAAAAGAATCACGCAAAACTTGAGTAAGCTTTGAAGCACGGAAAGGCAAATGAGCTCCCTTGCGGCCAAGTGCTCGGATACATTCCTTCAGAGCCAACAGAGATTTGTTGATTTCTGCACCCTCCATTCCTATAATAAAAAACAGGTTAATTTTGGAAAAAAGGGGGGGATGTACATACATACATACATACATACACACACACACACATATATATATATAGTAAACAATATAAATGTAAATAATACTTTTAATAAAGATCATGAAAACAATCATAACTTAACTCAAAATTACATTTTTGAAGTTAATCCCTAAAAGGTTCCATCACACCATCGTTGAAACCCCACTAAATAAAACCAAGACAAAGTACATCTATAACTAGGGAGAAGGTAAAAGAATCAAAATTAGTTATTTCTATACCATATTCACTCACTTGTTTGTCTGTTAGCACTAGATGTGTCAGCTCCCCTCTCGTTACCAGCCAAATCAATAAGAGAAAACTTTCCGTGAAGTTTGTATGCTTTGTCACCTTGCTTCTCGATCTTATCCAAATTTCTTAAGATAATCTAGAGTAGAAAGGGGGGGAAAAAAGTTGAATTAGTCAAAGCATTTTAAATCCTATTTGTAAATAGGTCAAGGTTATGCACAGAAATCAATCATTAAAACTAAAACTAAAATTCCATCGTCAAAAAATAGTACCTGGAAGACAGCATGAGACCGAGAGGACTGGTTGTTGGCAGCAGTCTGACCAGATGTTCGGACATTGGAACCTAAACTGATGAGCTTCAGGACATCCTCGACGCTTTCACATACTCTCTCCTGTAGGCCTACAACTTGCACAACATTCTTTCCGTCTTCCAGTACACGTAGTTTTGCCTTGCCGTTTAGCAAATCAAAAACCTGTCAAAAAGAATTATATAAGTAATAATGTTTTTCTTAAGAAAAGGATTTTCTTGTGCTCATACATGGACTTGGGTATAAACACTTCAAAATCTCCTAAAATAACAATAAAAATGAAAATGCAACCTCACCTTGCCTCCATAGATCTCAAAGAAGCTGGCTGAGATCTGTAAGTGAAGGTTTCTAAATTTTGGACTTTTAACATAGGTAAAGACATCCTTTGCTACCATAGCATACACTCCCTTAGCAGTATCTTGATTCTTGCCTTGGAAATCTCCACCCATGGTATGGGTTTTACCAGAACCAGTTTGCCCATAGGCAAAGCATGTTGCCATGCCTCCTTCAAATATTGTCTGAACTAGAGGTCTTGCTGTATACCTGGAAATAAAGTAATTTTTCTAAGTATATTAAATGAAAGAATCCTAGAAACTAAATCTAAGAATTGAATTCCATA
>BOPN01005459.1:77500-85000 GCA_017312705.2 Penaeus japonicus
CGCCCTACAATTGGGATTGGCCCACCAAGGAGAAAAGGATATCTGGATTATGAATCCTATCTAAAGCTAATCATCTTGAGAAAGATGACAAAATTTGGGAATACATCACTGTCTCCAAATAACAGAGGGTTCGGGGCAAGGCAACGGCTTTCCAAATAGATCTCCTGGTTTACCACCAACAATGTTACATTTATCATTTGCCATCATCCTCTTTAACAGTTTCATGCACCTATCAGCACATGCCAGTTCCATGATCTATTTCAGGATATTGTAATTTTGTAAATATTTTGAAATTCCCAATGTGTAAACATGATTTCTGGTGTTTCCATCCCACTACATCAACTATCTAGACATAATACTCACATGCAGGCACAGAAGCTGCTTTGCTCACGGTGGAGGTTGAAATATTTTCAGTTGACCGGGCTGGTGCTTGCCCAATCTTGTTTTGCACAGCATTTGATCGCAGTTCTCCATTTTGAGGTGGCTTCACTAGGTAGCTAGGTCGAGGTCTATTGGAATCTAAAAAAGAATAAACACATTCATTATTTTGTCTTTAACAGCAATATAAATGTTTATTACTTACTGATATTTCCAATCCTCTGTAAAAGGAGTTTACCATTCTATTTGTAATTTACAATATGACTCCTCCTCCAGTACTCATTAACATTCATACTTGGATATACACCCTTTTCACTATGTATATTCCACATTACAAACTGCAAAACACCTATTATGCTAAAATTCATGACCTAAAGGTTGATGCATGGAAGACCTTTAATGGCATTACTTCTAAATCCTAAGACTTCTGCACCAAAGTATCAATATTCTCATGACAATTGTTCCTCTCATCCACTGATTCCCTTTACATACATATTCATATATATAAAATCATTCATATATGTAACCTTAACCCATTCCTGACGGGGGAATTCTAGCCTTGAATGTCCAAATGCCGGGGCGTTCGAATTATTAGGCCTAAATCAATTGAATGGCTGGCACAATACTGTGCCGCCCGGCAACTGGGCTTTTGAATGCGCGGTACACATGGTGTACCACCCGTCCTGTGTGGGTTAAGCTGTGATCACAGACAAGCTTTTAAAATGTTTTTCTTTTTAAGTTAAAACTAGTCTCTACAACACATTTACAACAAAGTCAATCTCATATCAATCATCAGCAATGCTATTAACAGTATGCATTACCTTTTCCTGTCACTGTATATTAAGAAGGACTTATTAGCTATGCAACTTCATTATGATTTCAGAAGACACACTGACTGAACACAATGGTCAAACTTTTGCCTACAAAGAGGAGTACTTCTGTTGCTAAATAAACTTGCATTCTATTCACATGTATCCATTTTGAAATGCATGTGTCAATCCCATTTTGACCATTCTTCAAATTACTACATTACATTAAACTAAACTATAAAAAAGTCTAGTATAATCTCTAAATGAATTTTTTTAATAAGGACATAAAAAAAGTTTTCTTTGCCAAAAAATGGAATGGAATTAAATATAAAGACTTATGTGATACATATAAATGAGACAGAGTAATACTAGAACATTATGATTACACACCTTTACTCCTTGTGACTGGTGCTGCTGTAGGTTGTGTGATCTGTGACTGCCGAGAGTACTGTAAAGTAATGAGAACGGTTAGTGATTTGAATCATTATTTAGAGGATACTATATTTAATCAATTACTTAATAATAATGATGATAAGGAAAAAGATAAAACATTTAGTGCATCTTATAACCATCTTTTATCTACATTAATATAATGCAAATGAACTCTACTTTCAGAGAATTTTACAGCTGCAACCTGCCTTCCACTCTCAGAAGAAAATATGTAGAAAATATGATTACATCTCAAAATAAATAAATAAATGCCCCTTTTCCTGAAAATTTACTCATGCAAATACCACAAACCTAAAGTTAGGGTTACTGGAGTTAATAAAAAAACAAAATAATAAATAAAAAAAAAACACTAATACAATACCTTAATCCATAAATTTAAGGGTTCATATTATGCAAAGGAGAAAGAAAGAAAATACAAAGTGATCAGAACCAATAAAATTTTATATTATGAGCTGTGTAAATATTAATATATACAAATTTGTTTCCACATCATAATGCCTACAGATATGTAACACAAGAATAGTAAAACTTGCAGGATTCATATACAGTAGTATTTCTTTGATACAAACCAATCATTTTCAAAGCTAATTTCTCAATCTAGAATAACTTAGATGGAATTTTGTCTTCTTACAGAGAAACTGTCACTGAAAGGAATAAAATTTTATCTAATCATTTTGAATCAATATCATGCCGAAAAACTTGATCAATTAATTATATAAGAAGGTATACTGTACCAACCATCCAGATATTCCTGCCTCCTTAAAGTTGTGGAACAGCAGCTGTACCTTCTATATCCTCTTGAATATTTATTTTTACTTTGATGAAAGTATCTATCAATTTTTACCACACTTCAGTTCATTCAGTAAATATATGAAAATTACCAATATTCCCTTGAATGTAATAACTTTATCAATAAATAAATATATAAATACATACATATATATGAGAGAGAAAGATATACATATATATATTTATATACATATATATATGTATGATATAGAAAATTGACCTGCAAATTGCAATTGTTTATCCACTTTTCTCCTATGGTAATCTAATAAAACACATCAATAAATTAATACTACACAATAATATAATCTCCAAACTCAGCAACAGCAATAACGGAATGCTATTATAAATAAATTTTCAGAAGCAAGTGGCATCTACACAAGGGACCAAGCATTACTTCAATATTTTTCCTTCATAAATTACACAGCGAATATAAACAAAAGCCTAATCAAGATATAACAAATGGAAGGTCATTATTACATTCATCCATATGGTAGAGGAATAATGGCTCGCTATTGAATAGGAATTGTTCATTTTCATAACGAAATATTTAGCTTCGAGATCCCAATAATAATAATAAAAAAACAACATCACAGCACAAAGCGTCCCGGGGGCGACGACCTCGGAAAGCGTCCTGACCGAGAGAGCGAGTCAAGTCCCCTTTCCGTTCACCACCTCAACGCGACACTGGCGGCGGGACCGAAACGCGCGGGGTGCCACTGCCGCCTCGGTCACTAGCTCAAGGAAGACGCAAATCGGCCTGGCCTTGCAATCAATGGCACCATCCTTTATGCTGGACCAGGAGGAGGAGGAGGAGGTGGGGGAAGGGGGAGTACCTACGCGCGCGCACACTAACACTGGAATTTCCTTTAATTACGAGTAAAAGCTTTAGGCAAACACCGGGAACGCGGTGTTTGTAAAAGATAAACAGAAAAAAGCGCCCAAGGCACGGGGATGTCCGACCGTGAATTAGTTGCAGTGTTAACCTTCGGTACTGCCATTCAAATCAAGAGGCAGGTGCAATGACCCCGCATGTACAGGAAGGCTCAATAGTTTGTACTCAGAATATTTTATTGCTCAAATGGCCTTCGGTTCCTGGTCACGTATGCCACCAAAAGTTAGATCCGTCATAACTGCATGGCAAAATATTACCTAAGTCGACGAGTGAACTTACAGTAAAAACGCAAAAACGTAAAAGATCGTCTCAGTCTTAAAATATTTTGGCGGGGGAAGAGATTTCGGTGCGCTCTCTTCACATCAATTTGCTCCAAACGGAATTGAAGCGGAAGATACTGAAACGCTGGAAAAAAAAAGCTTAATGTATCAAACAAGTTCAACCACCTTCGCCTTTATGGACATGTTGCGTGTGAATCGATGGCAAGCGTGACGTCACCGCACTTATTCTTGCAGCGCCGGGGATCACCTGTGAGTTCGCTGCCTGCACCGAGTCGTCAAAGAGATCAAACTGCACGAGACCAAACACGAAGGATAACCATCGCGTTTCCTTCGGATCACGACCCGATTCAGGTCAGGATGCAGAAAGTAGGTGACTCCAGGCACAAGACGGGTTGGAACAGGCGACCTCGCATGACACTGATGATATCGCCTTAATTACGCAAGACTTATTCATGACCCGGAGTGGATGGAGTATCTAGTTCTCACGTAATTACTCTTCTTGACACAATTACAATGACCGTGTCGGTCGTCGTAAAGAGCTACATCAATATTAGAATAAAACTAGATGCGTAATACAATATGACTATTTATTTACATTGACGCAACATCATAATTCTTGTGTTCATGAACGATAAAAGAGCACGAGCTTGCAACTTCCGATTTTACTAACATCCTATTATCAAAATATCAATTAATATGCAAGGCTAGTTTAAACCTGGTCTTATCGAAGGTTGCACGGCCATTAACAGAACATCGCCGCCCAGCAACCAATAAGGAAATAATAAGGAATAACCTACGCGTATGATCCTGCCACTTTACACACCCGGAGGTAAAATAATAAAAAAAAAACTACGATGCCTTGATGAGATGCATAAAATGTCATCTTAATAACGTACCCAAAGTACAATAAACAATAGAGTATATCGAAACATTCTATGGTAAAAAAAAAACACAAAATCCCCCCCCCCTAACTAAAAAGGAGAGAGAAGATCTAAAATAACAAAAAAAAATGAAGACCAACTCGAAACATTATTTTTTCTTCTTTGAACTTGTCGGTCTAAATATCGTTCTCCCTTTTCTGAAGAAATTCACCTAACGTTGTTATAAACCCATCACGTAAAATGTTTTCTTCTCTTTTCCGTCCATCTTGAAAAACGCTCGGAAACTGTTTTAAATACATCCACAGCAACCTGCCCTGTGTGCTTCATGACGCCACCTGCTTCTTGTACACGTGAAGTTTAATTAATTAACAAAAGGGAACTAGACACGATTCACTAATAATGGTCAAGAGTGAGTACGGTACAAAGCAATAGCTGTGTTCAATGTGAGTAGAAGCTAAGACAAGACGCTCTGAACTGAAATGATCTAGAATAACTCTTACTCTCACGCACGCGTAGGCGCATGCAAGCACTCTCGATCACTCATTCACTCATTCACATTCACACCTTCACTTTCAGTCTTTCTCACACTCTCACCTTTACACTTTCACTCTTTCTCACACTCCCTCCCACCTTCACTTTCACTCTTTCTCACACTCTTACTCTCACCTTCACTTTCACTCTTTCTCACACTCTTACTCTCACCTTCACTTTCACTTTCTCATACTCTCACACTCACCTTCACTTTCATTCTTTCTCACACTCTTACTCTCACCTTCACTTTCACTCTCACACTCTTACTCTCACCTTCACTTTCACTCTTCCTCACACACTCATTCTCACTCACTCTCACTTTCACTCTTTCTCACTCTCACTCTCACAGTTTCACTCTTTCTCACAGTTTCACTCTTTCTCACAGTTTCACTCTCACTTTCACTTTTTCTCACTCTTACTTTCACTCTTTCTCACAGTTTCACTCTCACTCTTACACCCACACTCTCACCCTACTCACACACTCACTATCGAAGCAGCTCCTCAAAGAACTGCCAACCACATCCACTAGCTCCTGAAACAGTAAAACGCCGTGCTTGTACTTACTTGCTACTTGCACAAAAAAGTTTGGCTTGAAGCATTGACAAGAACGCATGCCCGGGACAGAAAGGAAAGGGGAACATAAAAAAAGGTCTAATTCCTTTCTGCTTTTGATGCTCCATAAGCTTGACTTGAACAAAAAAACACGAACGAACGCAAACAATACAGACACGGTGGTTATTATCTCTAATCAAGAACATCTTAGGATTGCTATTAGATCTCAAAATTGCAACTAAGGTCACATCCAGAGGCCGTGAAATAAATAAACATATATAGAAATATAAACAAATACATTCAATACAACGTGTATCTATTCAAAAATACAAATGGCCAATAAAAAAAAGGAACATTCGAGACTGGGACGAAATAAAGAGTAAATAAATATAAAACATTAAAAAAAATAACAGGAATTACGCTCACGATACTTTGGGGATGGCAAAGGACGGAAACACGAATAATTACAATATGGCCAATTACTTACAGCTTCATCATCATCATCAAGATCATCATCATCATCATCCTTTGGGGGGGCACGCGTGGTGGGGAGGAAGGGGGAGAGGGAGAGTTAAAGGATCCATTTAGAATCTAAAGATAAACGTTTTCACATCAAAGAACAATAATAATAAAAAAAACAAGAAAAAGCAGTGGAGGCCTAGTAACACTGACCTCATCATGAACACCATACAACACTCTCTTTAACACGCGTTATGCACCATCGCTCCAGGACCGTGTTCCACGCCGGTGACACACACTTAACTTCCCTCATGCCACTGACGGGAGCATTAACAAGCTATAAAACCATCCCTGGCCGATAAGGCTGAAAGTCAGGTCACAGCCGGGGGCGGAAGGTGCGGCGAAATGGAATGCTGCTTGAATGACCTGGGATTTATGATGATTACCTGAGCTATCGCGAATCGCAAACAGCCCTGAAACACGATATCCGTTGATCATACTGGGAATTATGATGATAACATTAATAACAATGCCAAGTAATAGCACTAATTATGAAATGGAACTGTCGAATAATTAGAAGGGAAGAATGATAAAACGATAAAACCAATAACAATAAGCGTGATAATGATGATCAAAACGAAATAAAGGACAGGGCTAAAAAATTGTGATGATCATAATACTAAAAAATAGAAAGGGTAAGAGAAAATAACCGTAGTAAAAATGATAATAGAATGAATGAAAATTTAACAATAAATGTAACATAAAAATCATTATAACTGAAATGACTTGAGATAAAACCATTCTACCAGTAATAACAGCGACATAAACAATCAATAACTGCAATACTCATAGTGAAAACTAAAAAGATAACTGATAGTAACAAGGATACTGATGATGATGAAAGTAAAACAATGTTACTGATAATAATTACCCAAAGGGATAACATTAACAATATTAATAATCATACCATAATATGAATAAAACAACTAAGGATAATAGAATAATTATTATATATATTAATAACAACAGAAGAAAAACAAGAATAACAATAGTATCTTATACTGTTTGATAACTATAGTGATACCATGATTAACAATGGTAGCAATATGATGATAATGAAATACAATAATGATCAACACACTGATAATAACAGCATTGACAATATCAAAAACAATAAAAGCGACGAATTAAATAACAGATTAATAATGATAATCATAATCATAATAATAACAATAAAAATAATAATATTGAAACTACCAACAATAATCATAATGGCAGTAGTGGGAAACGAAAACAATAACGATGAATATTATTGTAAAATTAACAATAACAAAAAATATATATATCATAAAAAAATAACAGCAACAAAAACAACAGATACAGAAACAATAAACAAGATGACATAATAATAATAGTAATAAAAATAATGATAATAACAACGATAATAATGATGACAATAATAAAAATAACGATAATAA
>BOPN01005459.1:87500-95000 GCA_017312705.2 Penaeus japonicus
TTTCCAAGAGAAGATGCATTGAGCCATGTTGCAGACACTTGGCAAGAGGACCACACGCAACCTACAGACAAGTGCAAGGAGTTGCTGAGAGAGAGTAAGGGGGAAGAATGGGAGGGTGCTCGGGGACGGTCAGGTCACTACAGCAGGACAAGAATCACGAGGATGCACGATTCGACAGGGTACCCCAGAGGAGAGGGGGGGGGGGGGGATACAGCTTTCCATGTGGCGCTGGACACTTCGGGGTATTTTTTTTTTTTTTTTTGGGGGGTGGGGGGTGCGGAGAGGAGTAGTAGGGCGGGATGAGGGAAGTAGGGCAAGGGGGCTGGAGGGTGGATATCTTAATTTGGGCGTTCTTTTCCCCAAGAGATTTTGAAGACTGCATGTTCAAAGACAATACCTTTTGTGCTACGAGAATGTATCGTTACAACAGTCGCACATGAAGGTAAATGCTTTATACTAGACTGATCTTATATTTAATAAATAAGAACAACGATTCCAATCTTTGGTTGCTATAGTGGTTGCCTTTTATTAACCAGCGCAACGCTTTTCACTCTTTGTTTAGACTTTTTATATGTCATGTGATGTTTATGGTTTTGTTTTGTAAGGTATGCTCATGAATAAATAATTATATTCTCTTTTTGACAATATAACAATTTGGTTTCATTATCACATTCGTTGAGGATCTACGAAAGACTAATGGGATCTGTAGGAAAGGAAATTCTAGAATAAAATTATGCATAATCACAGTTCACTGAAATCATTCCTGTATCTAAAATCACAAAAATAAGGAAATGCATTTACATTCACAAAAGTCTACATCAAAAATAATAAAAACGTCACAACACAATAGCGGCTCGTGATCGAAAAAAAATATAATTTCAATAATTACATCTTGTCTGTGTTATACCATTCCACATGCTACATTCTTACCCTAAATTAGTACTTAGTCAATTACAATACCCATGTACATGCATCATGCAAATCAAGCATGCATAAGCAAGCGAGCAGGCACTTGGTAGTCTGTTACATGACCAATAAGGTGCAGCGTGCTTGGGGACGTTGTCATGCAGTGTAGACACAAGCTTCCGCCGGGGGGAAACTTGCGGAATGGCAAACTGTCTTGGTGTTATCGCGACGAATTCAAGAAGTCAAAGTGATTTCAAGAAAGTAGCGCACATCCCACTAAAATACTCCAAGACAGCTTTCCATTACACACAGCCATAGCTTCCAGGCCAACAAGGAAAATACAACAGGGAAGAGGGGAAAGGGGAAGAGGAGCTTGGGCAGGGGCGTGGAGGACTAGCTTGGGCGTCAATGGGCGCGAGAGGCTGCACAGCAGGCAGGGGCGGGGGCGTACCATGGTGAGTCTGGAGGCCGACTGCGACCGCGCCACCTGGTGCCCTGGAGGCCGTGGCAGGTGGGATGTGTGGGCGGAGGGCGGCCGCTGAGGGTGGTACGCGGCCGGCACGTTGCTGTGGGTGTGGGAGGACCTCAAGAAGCGGCCGGAGCCTCGCGCTGTGCGGCCCACATTAAGTCCAGAGACGTAGTCACTCAAATCAGCCTCGGACAAGCTGGACTCCTCGTCGTCGTCGTCCTGATGGGTGTAGGGGAGAGCTTCGTACCGGGGGGATACCCAGGGGGGGAGGGCATGAAGTGTATGGTGGGGCAGAAGTGATCCAACACCAGGAAGGTGCAAAATGTATCTTTTTCTATAGGCTTTTATGCACCAACATACATCCATACATACCAAGGCAAGCCGTATTATTAGTGACGTCTAACAACAGGGCACATGAATAGACTATGTTTATGATATGGGACACTACATACATTCGAACAGTCTACTTGAGGGTAAGAACATCTATTGCAAGAGCTTGGATCTGCTGCTGCCGAAACTAGCCTAATAGCATATTAAATATTTCTTTCTATTACACTAAGTAACCCTAAAAATATTGATCTATCCAGTGTTGTTTTATACTTATGCTATTCACTGAAAAAAATATTAGGAAAAAGAAGCTTACATCTTTAAACTTTTGATCTACAGCAGTGTACCCTGAAAATATTGATACAAAGAAAACTGATCACTAACTACTATAACTCGCCTAAATTTAATTTTGGTTAATGCACAAATTAATTCCATTAATTCCGGTCTAGGTACAAGAACTTATGCATTTTAAAAATAACTAATGTTACATACGTTTACCAAAAAAAAAATATCTAAAATATTGCAAGTTTGCAAAATTAATTAAAAAAAACTAACCAAAGTAATAATTATTTTTCATATAAGAATTTCACCAATCAATGCGTGAAAAGCTCGCATGGAAACCCCGATTCATTCATACTTTGGCCAATATTAACCAGTACTTATTCATACTTTCGACTCTCCTGGATTTGAAGCATACAGTCAGTGAATGATTCATTCGTCAGTAAAGCTAACACTACAAGAAGATCAGTACATGACAGTTAAGGCGGTTGCCGGTTATAGCTTGCACGCTAATCCTGCCATCAGTCCAAGTCGAGATAAAAAAAAACATACGGCTGCTCGGGAACAATGCAGAGTCAGGTTCACACTGAAACTTTTATTGCCCAAAGGCTTAGAAAAAAGATAGAAGAGGTTTCACGTGCCGCAAACTCTCGGGAGGTGGCAACATGAAAGAACATGATGCTAAGTAGTGTGAGTACATTTCAAGTATATATACACAGAAGGACACACCCTGAAGATACCCACATTGTCATGACGGGCTGACACCTAAAAGGACTGGCGTCGCTCACTGAACAAGTAGACAGCCATTCACAATAAAAAAAAAAAAAAAAACGAGCAGGACATGCAAACCTGGTATCGGCCCAATATTATCTACCTAACTTTCCCTTTTTAGACCCAAACAAAATCTGTCCTATGACATACGCCAAACATCACGAAGGTTCGGTGCATAGCCCAGCCTTAACCACATAAGGTGAACCTTCTAGAATGAAGATGATCCCATTCACCCAACACTGAAAGGATTCTGTACAAGGGTGCTTCACATGCTCGGTGGAGTCGGGGGAGGAGGGCATACATAGCAAAGGGGCGGAAGTTGATTCTTGTGCTCAACTGGCCGAGTGTCTATCTGTTGGTGAAATGCGCCCATGGGCGTGGAAGTGACACTTCCAAGTGGTGTGTGATTGTAGGTGAAGTGAGGGGTGGGCGGGCGTGAATATGGTGGCGGCGTTCATGCCTCGTGGAAGTGGTGGGTGCTGAACGGGCGTGCCTGACGGGCGTGTAGCGGACTATTGTTGATTGGAAGCAATACTCACAAATCTGGAGGGTGGTGGCATGGCATTCTGGTCCTGTGGGGCCAAGTCTGGGTTGAGGGCGAAAACTGCATCAAACTCAATCTGCGGGATAAATAAATAAATAAACGTCTGATAAGATACTCATTGTTAGATATTTATTGTTGTAATTCAATAAATCATTGTCAATTTTTATTGACAAATAAAAGAAGATAGCGTGTATCTATGCAATCATCAGCCGCAACACAAATCCAATGATTTCCGAAGAGAGAAAAGTCACTTCTTACCTCCTTTCCTTTGGTTTCTCCTTTCTCGAACCACTCGACTGTCACACTCCTGGTGGCGGGGTTGACGGCGGAACAGGTCGCTGAGTGGACACGACCTGGAAAGAAACACCTGAATTAGATGACAGCGATACAAAAACGGTGCGATCCTATCTACACCTAACATGATAAAGCTAAAAGAAGAAGACCTGGCATTTCCCTACCGAACTGAGTACTTTGATTCGCCATCTAGACACGTATTCCGTTCACATGTCGGGTCTGTCTGATAACGGGCAGGTAATGTTGCCAGTGACCTTCACGTTACGATCTTTTGTAAACATCCAGACCAATGCGTCCCGCGAGGCTTGCACACGAAGATGAACTCGCCCTCAAAGACCAAGACCCACAACTCGGAGCGCTGGAACTTCCTATTGTGCGTGTACCAAACGGCCAGGGCGAGCCGCCTCCTCTGACCTAATCTTATTCGGGTGGACATGGCAGGCGCGTCGGTCATGCAACGAGTCCACCGGCCCCCGAGGAACCGACCTTTAGCTCACGCTCGGGATGAACTTTATATGCCTGCAGAGCTGGCTTTTCTCCGCTCGTAGCTAAAAAGGCAATGCCTATGGTCTGGATCCCGAGAGTCTCGCTGCAGCCGCATAGCCATTCGGCTGGCGGAAAAGACTTATAAATACAAAAAAAAGTCACAGGGAGTGACAGCGCCCGGTTATAATACCCTCATAACGTGCCGCGAGGAGCAGGAAGGGACAATGCCAAACCAGCACGACCTTTGGCGTAACGGTTCCCCAGAGGCCCCTCACTCGCATGTCCCAAAGAAATGTGTTTATCCTCACCATATCTCACTGGCTTTAATATCATATATGATTCTCCCAAGGTCTATCACTTGGCGAACGCATACAAATCATGCAAACGTATATGCATATATGCACATACAAACATATAACAAATGTACACACGCACAGACAAACAATACGTACAAGCACACACATGTACTACAAATACCTAAAAACAAACTAAAGCAAGCGCACGTAAAGCCGACAACATAAAACACTCGACTTCAAACATAAAAAAGTCGGTGTTTGTTCCAAATATCGACCGGGGGAAAGTGTTTTGTGCGTGCATGTGCACACGGCATGATGGCGTGACGAGAACATGACGAGGGCATCCGTTGCGCAGGGCGTGGATGTGACCTTAACGTGTCTACCTTCTCAGAATTGGTTCCCTCGGAATAATGACAGGCCGGAATCAATATGAAGGACATCTCATCTCGGCCCCCGCCAAGGGTCCCCGCCAAGGGTCCCCGTCACGATACCGAGGGAAAATGCATGCATTTGTGTAACGGCAGACATCTCCGCCGACTTGAAGTAAATATTCTTGAGAGTCAAATACAACTCCTTACAAGTCAAGGAGGTACAAAGGACTCGACGCATCAAGGGCCCTGAGCTTCAACTTGTAAATGCACTCATAAAGATGTAACTCTCAGCGCGCGCGCCCGTGTGTGTGTGTGTGTGTGTGTGTGTGTGTGTGTGTGTGTGTGTGTGTGTGTGTGTGTGTGTGTGTGTGTGTGTGTGTGTGTGTGTGTGCGCGCGCGCGCGCGTTTGTGTGTGTGTGTGTGTGATATACACACATGTATTGATAAGTATATATAACATCTTTTGACTATCGTGCAAAAGAAATCAGAGAAATCAAAATCCCGAATTAACGTGTTTGGGTCTGACCAGAACGCCTAATTCTATTGCAATCAGCCACTCGTAAACATTAAAAATAATCATAAAGCCGCATCGATATTGAATACTTGATTATAGAAACGCTAATATCATCCGCGAAGCTGCCCGGCTGCGTGACGGGATTCCCGCAATTTTCTTTCCACACGAAACGGCGATATCGATCGGCTGAATAATGCCAACTCCGCCGTCGCCGTCCTCCAGACCACAACTGACGACGTACAAATTAATGAATGGCAATCTAAGTCTCCTTCCCCTTGCACAAATGCGGGCCAAGTCATGCGAGCGGAGGGCAGGTCACAGAGAATCGTGTGCCTGACGATTCGGAGGCCACGGAGGCTCGGGGCCGTAAGGTCAAGCTTGGTTAAAAATAAGAAAAAAAAATCATGTACGTGAGAAGATGGAAAACGTTAATGACAAACAAGGTAACGCCCCTGATAAGTGAAGCTTCCACTTTCTAGGCAACAAGGCTAATCATAATGATAAAAAAACAAGAAGCAAGAGGCTTCTTACGTTAAAAAGGATATAGAAGGAGAGTTGTAAAAGAACCCTGCATATGATCTTGAAGGCGCCACAATGCACCTCTCTCTCTCTCTCTCTCTCTCTCTCTCTCTCTCTCTCTCTCTCTCTCTCTCTCTCTCTCTCTCTCTCTCTCTCTCTCTCTCTCTCTCTCTCTCTCTCTCTCTCTCTCTCTCTCTCTCTCTCTCTCTCTCTCTCTGATGCGAAAGGTAGTTCCGTTATCATGACATCCGCCATATTTGTTTATATAATGCTGTAGCGGAAATCACTGTTTACTAATAAGGATTGTTGTGCCTCCTGCCTACGTAGTCTCGGTAGTGCGACTAGTGAACAATGGGAAACAAAGAGCCAAATACATATTCTCACACGGAATAAGCGATAGGTACACAGGGGGAAAATATTCATGACAACAACTAAACCAAACAAGTCTTTTCAAGTAAACGACGCTAAGCCATGAAGAACGCATGTCTGTACTTGCCGGAGGACAAGACACGACTGAACGCACCCATACATACCCCGCAGTCCGCCCCAGCATCCAGCTCCGGACCAAGAAAAGGCGGTCCTGGCAGCATTCCAATTCATGTGCCTGACTAGCCAGAAACCCTTTCCCGACCGGTAGTACTCTTCCGCCGACCCCTATTTTCTTACGGGATCTACTGGGGATCCCCGCATATTTTAAACAGTGGCACTCCTTCCCTTCCTTCCTTCCTTGACAACTCGAGATCCAGTGATCTTGGTAGCAAAGGCTTTGGAACTGAACTTTATCAACGATTTCTTAAGAGACGAGTGCTGTAGCAAAAGTGGAGCTCATAAGCAAAACAAACCCCTGAAAAGTAAGGTTACAACACCAACTGATTGAGGCGAACTCACTCGCTCTAGCATCAACCAGCAATTCCCGCTTCCATTTTCCCAATCTTCGCTTAACGTTTCACGTCGCTATATTTCAGAAGGAAAAAGTTTAAGGAGAGCGTCGCATGGGCTCATCGCCCTTTAAACCTGGCGTGGCAAGGGAGAGGCCGCATCACCCTCATGCAAACTCGACTACTTGCCTCATCTCCGCGCCACGAGTGTCAGCGTCGCTGGAAACGGGTCAGCGCTTGTATTGACTACCTACTGACTGTCTTTTTCAGTATAAATATATAAGATATAAGATGCATATTTAATGTATTCAAAGATGTAAATCAATAATATATTGAAAAGTTTCCTCAAACTTTCCTAATTTACATTCAAGATTTGTAACCGCCCCTCAAGACAACAAATTACTCATGTGGCCTCGACATTTTACATCATTTAGAAGGAACACCGTAACGAAAATGCCCTAACGTGCATGGTATCCATTAGTCACACACTTACAAAAATACATGTAATATAGAGAAACCTCAGACATAAGTGTTCCTGAGAAATACGAATAGTCAGTCATCCCAGCAATTCATGAAAAAGGAAGCAACTGGTGAGAAGCTACCCACTACAAGGCAACATTTAAATGCCGCCTCTAAGCATCTCCTTTAAACTTGTGAGAGTTTCTTTTCCCCCCCTGCCAGTCAGCATTCTACAACCGCCTCACTCATAAACACTCTCACTGTTAAATCAGTAAATTCATCGTCACTAAATGAAGATTAACTGCATAACACACACATTAAGAACATTATATACATATATATAAGAACATTCATTTCGCTGAAAATGAAGAAAAATCAAGCCAGTAA
>BOPN01005460.1:17500-20000 GCA_017312705.2 Penaeus japonicus
TGTGTGTTTGTGTGTGTGTGTGTGTGTATGTGTGTGAATATATATATATATATATATATATATATATATATATATATATATATATAAATATATATATACATATATATATATATATATAAATATATATATATATATATATATATATATATATATATATATGTGTGTGTGTGTGTGTGTGTGTGTGTGTGTGTGTGCGTGCGTGTTTGCACACACATACATGTGTATAGCTATATATATGTATACATATATATATTCATATATATTTATATATGTATATACATATATATACATATATGTATATATAAAGATACATATATATGTATATATATGAATATATATGAATATATATATATACATATATATATATATATATATATATATATATATATATATATATATATATATATATATATACATAAACATTTATGTATATATATACATATAAATATGTATGTATATAAATATGTGAATATATATATATATATATATATATATATATATATATATATACTCATATATACATGAATATATACATATATATGTATATATACATATAAATATATATATATATATATATATATATATATATAGAGAGAGAGAGAGAGAGAGAGAGAGAGAGAGAGAGAGAGAGAGAGAGAGAGAGAGAGAGAGAGATAGGTAGATAGATATAGATATAGATTTAAATACATATGCACATATAAACACATACAAAAACATGTCAATAAATTCCAAATATTGTGAAGTTTAGTATTCCAGACAAGCTGCTATTAGAAGCAATCAGTCTCTTTAATGAACCACAAAATTCGGTGAGTTTAAGGAAGGGTATGAGAAAGGTTCTGAATAAAGTCAAATGAATTATTAGGACCCCAAATATTATGCACACATTATCATATATACATCCTACAAATGGTGTCAGTCTTAAATACAAGCATAATCATTCACATCCACACACAAACATGCCCACACACATAAAGAGACACACACAAACACAGATTTACACACATACACATACGCACTTACAAACACATGTACACACACACACACACACTTACACACTTACACACTTACACACACTTACACTTACACATATAAACAACTTCATACTCACACTCACACACTCATACACACACGTTAACACACGCAAACACACATACAATCACACGCACACACACATACGCTAAGAACCCTCTTGGGAGCAGTTGTAAACGAAGAGGAAGTAGCTAAGCTAAAGTAACCTTTTTCTTTGCAAACTAAATTATGCAAATGCATAAGAAAATGCGACGTGATTTCCAAGTCAAGACTGCCTGCATTACCAACCATCTGACTTTACGATGTAGCGTTCTGAATTAAGACAACTGCAGACGGTTTGTCGGTATTCTTCGCTGCGTGATCACTTTGCATAATGCAGTCAAAGTGCATTTCAAATTGGCTTCTGGAGTTTTTGTTTTTGTTACATCAAAGGAATATATTTGATTATTTCGTACTGTTTTATACGTATATATATATGTGTGTGTGTGTGTGTGTGTTGTTGTTGTTTTTCACTAACATTTCCTTGCTCCTACGTAAGTTGAGTGACGATGCAGAGCAGAAGCGGTCAGCCGAGCCCTCCATCGGCTACGGTCACGGTCATAGCCATAGCCACAGCCACAGCCACAGCCACAGTCACATAAACGGAGGCGTGATTCTCGGCCATGGTTATGGCGGCATTGGCGGAATCGGCGGGATCGGAGTAGGTGGAATCGGAGTCGGTGGCCTCGGAATTGGCGGCATTGGAGTCGGTGGCCTCGGAGTCGGTGGGTATGGCTACGGCTACGGCTACCCGTCCTACTTGGGAGGTCACTCCGTGTGGAAGAGAGACGCGGATCCCAAGCCGGGCTACCGCCACGGGCACGTCGTGTGTAAATACATGTGTTTATGTAGATATATGTATATATATATATATATATATATATATATATATATATATATATACATATATGTATACATATGTATATATGTATATATACATATATATACATATATGTCTATATATATGTATATATATAGACATATGTATATATATATATATATATATATATATATACATATATATGTGTGTCTATGTATGTATATTATACACATATGTATATATATGTATATATATATATATATATATATATATATATATATATATATGTTGCACGAGGAGAATCAAATAGCAGTTGAAAGCGTTGTCTTTATTAATATTCAACCTGGAATATAAAGGATCCATGAATCCTATATAAATACTATTAAGTACATGGTTGCTAGTAAATCTTGGGTATTTATTCCATTACAATAACAAAACAATATTCTTGAATATACAGGGAAACTTAAAACTTCAAACAATGAATTCCTCACACATGTACCTAAATCACAATAACAAAATACAATAACAAAACTTCAATGAGATATACACAACATAATTCAAATAAATCTCATATAAATGATATTCAACCAAGTACAGAAATGAAAATAATCA
>BOPN01005460.1:45000-50000 GCA_017312705.2 Penaeus japonicus
ATATATATATATATATATACATATATATATAAATATAAATATATATATATCTATAATTCTACCAGGGAAACAAAACAAAAACAAAAAACGCATTTCCATTTAGAGAATCCAATGCCCTCTTTCCAGAAAGAATAAGCAGGGAAACAGAATGCAATGAAGGGTGACTGGCACATGCATTCACCCGTAAGAAAACGAACCAAGAATAACGTAAAGTCTTCGGCGGAAATTACGTCGTCGACCAAAGACGTCAGCCAAATCGTCTTATGGCCACAAACAGGATTGAATCAGGCCCTTAGATTCGCAAAGAAGATTGAGTCAATCTACGTTCAAGCGAGATTGTTCCTTTTGGCCACTCAAGTCCTCACTGACGAGAAGGGAAAAGGTTTGGCTCGTTCGAGTTCTTCATAAAATATTAGTGGTATTCATTCGCAAAAGCTAAATACATTACGTATGTACGTGTGCGTGAGTGATTGTGTGTGTGTGTGCGTGTGCGTGTGCGTGTGCGTGTGCGTGTGTGCGTGCGTGCGTGCGTGTGTGTGTGTGTGTATGTGCGTGCGTGTGTGTTTGTGTATCATCTTTTCATCATATCCATATAGCGAAGTTATCAAATACATTTATGCTAACACAGTAACAATATTGTGTTACTGTGTTAATTCGAACATCACGTAATGATTTGATAATGTTGGGATAAATGAAAATCCACATCCTACAAATTGCTAATCATTCCATATTCTTCCCGTCCATCCCTCTCTGATTTTTGCTTCTCCCATTACTATTATATCCAGTGACAGATCTGGAAAAATAGCGCAGAGGGGGCGCGAAGAGTAATGATAGTAGGAAGGGTGATTATGATGTTTAATCATTAGTATCATTCTTTATTATGATAATAATTAGAATTTATATAATTATTGTTATCATTACTACAACTATCATTTGTAGTAGGATTTTTTTCATTATAACCATTATCATTATTAATAATTTTATTGTCATTATTATTATCATCTTTATTCTTTTAAATAATTGTTATCATTTTTTAATGATAAAAATTAGAAGTGCTAATATTATTACCATTACTATTATCATTATTACTATTATCATTATTGGTAATATTATTATTATGTTTTCGCTTGCCATCATTATCATTATTGTTATTAGTATCACCATTATTGTTATTATTGTTATTTTTTCTTATCATTGTTACCATTATTTATTATGATGATCATCAGAATTGCTAATATTATTATCATTACTACTATCATTATTATTATCATTACTAGCAATATTGTTATTAATATATTTTTATTATCATAATTATCATTATTAATACATTATCATCATTAATGTTATTGTTAATATCATTATCATTATTTTTCTATAATCTTTATTCTTGTTTCAATCATTACTATTGACATAATGACCATATCATCATCAGTATTTACTGTTATTATTACTGTCATCATTATTAATCACAATCATCATAATTCTTTTAAAGGGGAGAGAGGCTCGTACAAAGCTGCCACTTCCTAGATTATACATTTTGACAAATAAGAACCTGTGCCAACAATTTCTAACATCATTTACATAACAAAAACATTTTTTTTTCTCCAAGCGCATCACAAAATATATAAGCGAAAAAAAAGTACTGCTGTAAAATTCACTATGCTGTAAATGACTGTATAAAAATATCAAACCAGTTTCATTACAAAAAATGATTTCGGAATACTTGTAGCCAAAGCAGACACTAGACATAATTGGTCTCTTGCAATGAAATTTTCGGCCTCGGAACGCACATGTTCGCTGCAGTAATTTCCGTCCTCACACATATTTTTTGGCAGTCTGATAAAACTGCAGGCATAAAGTAGAATCTGTAATGAATGTACGTGCATGTGGTGTGTTTATGTACGCATAAACAAACAAACAAACAAACTCACTAACAAACATACACACACAAACACACACACACACACACACACACACACATATATATATATATATATATATATATATATATATATATATATATATATATATATATATATATATGTATATATATATATATTTATTTATTTATTTATGTAAATATGTATAATAATATATACATACATAGATACATACAATTATATGTATATATATATATATATATATATATATATATATATATATATATATATATATATATATATGTGTGTGTGTGTGTGTGTGTGTGTGTGTGTGTGTGTGTGTGTGTGTCTGTGTGTGTGTATATATATACATATATATATATATATATATATATATATATATATATATATATATATATATATTTACACACACATACATATGTATACATGTGTGTGTGTGTGAAGTCGAGTATTTTACTGACCTTGTTCAGGTCGTCTTTTAGCAGAAAATGATGGGACTGGATCTATTTTCTTCACCAAAAAAGTGTGTTGGATCTTTCCGTTTTCCTTTTTCTCTTTTTCGATCTTGTTTTCATGCTCTCAAAAATTGTACATTTTGGTAATCTGAAAAAGCAATAATCGAAAAACGTCCAAATCATCTCCGTTAAAAAGGGGGAAAAATAAACCTTTTATCTACACGTAAATGTTCAATTTTTTCTCATATGCGGCATCTTTATTGTGATTCACTGAATTTAAGTTACTAGTACAACAATTCCGAACCGCAAAACAAAATATTCATACTATATATCTTAGTTGTAACACGGCTTAAGATACATCGTGCCCCCCTCCCCCCTTTTCATGACCTATTCTCGTTATGAAAAATGCCTTCTTTCGTACTGCATTTCCAAGGAAGGAAAAGAAGACTGGTCTCATGGTGTCATTTTGAACTTGCCTGCTCCCCTTTCTTCGATTTCGACCTTGTTTTCAGCTCTCGAAAATGATATGATATCGCCAGCATTAATGCCACGCGTTTTCACATTTCTCGACGTAATGAGAAAACTATGGGAAGATCGAAAGAAGCTGCACGGACACGTCCTGGTCGTTTGTCTCAGGGAAAGCAATGAGACCTGTCCTAACTCCATCATCCCAAAATTATGACCTGAGGAAGGGTACCAAGGGAGAGAGAGAGGGAGAGAGAGAGAGAGAAAATGAAACTTTTTTACTCTTCCGGTTTCATACATATATATATATATATATATATATATATATTTTTTTTTTTTTTTTTTATGGTGATTTCTGCTCTGGATACATTTAATCTTTATGATTTTTTCAATTTCTTTTTATAACGTACTACTACTAATGATAAAGATATCGATAATTGTAATAATTACAATAATGTTGATATTGGTGATAATAATATTAACATAATTTTGAACTTTTTCAGCCCTTGTTTGGGTTTTCACAAATATATATAATATATAGATTTGGATTATAATCTTTTTTTTTTTTTCTTCTTCTTCTTGCCTTTTGGAAATTATAAAAAGAACAGTAATAATTCTTCCATTTCCTACATGCCCTAGATACAGGAGGTAAGACTTCTCAAATTTATGTGCGGAAGTTCATGCTTCAAAATGTCCGAATATTGCCTTTTCGGCCAGTGAAAGAGTTGGCGGTCCCCTCAAACCTAGCTAAATTGGCGGTCGAACGCTGCCATAATCAGGTGGGGGTCGTATTTTGAAACTCCAGGTCCTTCCAGCTTTAAAATCAATCCAGGTAGTTACTCTGAATTTTATAGATCTGAGGGATTGTTCACAGTCTGCTAAAATTATAGAAAAATGTATGAACGAAACGGAATAACTTTCAGTACCATTCATAATTTTTCCAAATTTATCGCAACGAACTACGTTAAAAGGAATATTTTTTTATTGTGTATTCCGTAGTATATCTACTCTTAATGTAGTACTCTTGTTTCATGTAGTGGCCACGGTATTCGATTTTATTGTTGGGAATCAAACAAATATTCAAATAATATCGATTCCTTAATGATAATAATTCGTTATAAATTAATATGCATTATAAATGGATTTGACAACAAAGTTTATACGTCAGTACAAAGGAAAAATAAAACTTTATGGGTCTAGTTTAAAGTCATTATCTTGCCTTCATACCGATTACCTGATTTTAAGCAGAAGCACTACCGTTTCCAAATGTGCCGTGTGTATGCATATAAAATTCTCTTTCCGGAGAACGGTTAATCCCTCTAATTGCGTCTAATTGATCATATCCTGTCTTGGTTTCTTCATATCTGCAAATTCAGGCATGTGAATGATTTATATAATCGCCTTGGTTAGCAGTTTATTTTCTCCAGTCTTTTCTCTTCAACTTTTTCTTTTTAATACATTCTTTAATTGTTCCGAATTAATGAAAGGTATATTAGAGTATTATTAGTATAAGTTTCCTTGAAGTTCCTTAACATGCATGCGTTTTTTCTACCTCTCACATGGATTTATAGATGCATGTATGTGTTCGTGTATACATGTATGCAAATATAAATTAACTTTCCTGTACAATGGACTCAGATATTTGGACCTGCGTTTTTCCGTCGCTTTTCCGTTGTGTCACAGCCCATTTTCATACCATCCCTCTTTCTGTCACGGAATTTCACAGAATCATAATACTTATATTTGCTTTCCTCGTAGTGGAAAGTGAGTGAGTGACGTAACCATTTTTGAACTGAATCAACCAGAGATTGCTTACTTACAACGAAGGAATAGATATGTTGATTGTATCGCCTGTTGCTTTTCCTCTGCGGTTATACACACACACAAACACACACACACACACAGACACACACACACACACACACATACACACACACACACACACACACACACATACACACACACACACACACACACACACACACACACACACACACACACACACACATATATATATATATATATATATATATATATATGTATATATATATATATATGTATATATATATATATATATATATATATATATATATATTTATATATATATATATATATATATATATATATATATATATATATATATATATATATATATATATATATATTACAGAATTATTGA
>BOPN01005461.1:16930-19430 GCA_017312705.2 Penaeus japonicus
ATACCTTTTAAACCATGGTGAGGAGTTTATGTAATATTTGAATATGAACAGCCTCTTGCCATCCCTTGCTTATTCACTTATATAAAGTTTATATTTTTATTCTTATCATTATAAATATAATCATTATTATTACTGCTAGTACTATCATTATTATAATATAAATTGTAATTGTGATATACATCATCTTGATTATCATTATTATAATTGTTATAATTATTTTCATTACTATCATCATTATTGTTATGAATATTAATGCTGTTATTATCATTATCATTATAATTATCATCATAATCATTATTATTATTATCATTATCATTATAATTATCGTCATAATCATTATTATTATTATCATTATTCATATTGTTATGATTATCATTTTTATTACTATCGCCAGGTCATTAATATTATTATCATAATTAGGACTATTACTATTGTTATCAGCATTATCATTATTATCATTAATGTTACCATTATCTTTATTATTATTATTAATACTATCATAATTAGCATTATCATTATTAATATCATGAATATTGTTTTTATTATTGAGACTATCATCTTCATCAATATCATACTTTGTTTTACTTTTATTATTGTTATCATTATCATTACTATTATCAATATCATTATTCTCAATAGAAATTTCCATTATTGTTATTTATGTCATAATCATCATCATTAACATTTTAGGATGATGATTATTATCGTTTTTTATTGCTTGTCATAAATATAATTAGTATTGTTATTTTGTTATCACATTCACTAATATCATTATATTCGTTATCACTACTACCATCATCCTCATCATCATTATTGCTGTCATTATCAATATCATAACTATCATTATCATTATTACATTACATCATTATCGTCATTATCATTATTACATTGATCAGTGTAATTTTTAGCTAAATGAGCAACTACGCATCACTGACTGACACGTGTCTGACTGAAAATCAACAAGTCATCTACCGCTAGTTATTATACAATGCAAACACACGTTAGACAAGTTTGTGCCAAAGACTAGTTAAATAGCATACAAAATATCAATGGGCTTTGAATCATTATACTTTCTCTCATTTCATCTATATCAAAAGACATCCAACTATACATACGCACATATAAGGTGTTTAGGTGATTTAATCTTTTTTTTCTTTGATTAAGCTTTTTCCTAAATCCAACAACACTGAGAATAGATGGTTTTGTAATTGTGTCTATCTATGTATCCTTCCATCTATCTATCTATAAAAACACATACATATTGTGATAGTGACAATTACTGATCAGCGATTAATACTTGTTTGTATCTCTTCCTTCAGTGTATGCTTCTATCTCTCTCGCTCTCTTTCTTTCTCTCTATCTGTCTATTCATCTCCTATCTCTCTCTCTCTCTCTCTCTCTCTCTCTCTCTCTCTCTTCTTCTTCTTCTTTTCCTCTCTCTCTGCCTCTCTCTTTTTATGCTTTGTTTCGCTTTGATTCTCTCTCTCTCTCTCTCTCTCTCTCTCTCTCTCTATATATATATATATATATATATATATATATATATAAATATGTATATATATAAATATATATATATATATATATATATATATATATATATATATATATATACATACATGTATATATATATATATATATGTGTATATATATAAATATATATATACTTACATACATATATATATATATATATATATATATATATATATATATATATATATATATATATATATATATATATATATGTATATATATATATATATATATATATTATATATATATATTTATATATATATATATATATATATATATATATATGTATATGTATATATATATATAAACATATACATATATACAAATATAAATAAAGATATATGTAGATACACACACACACACACATATATGTGTGCTCTTACTATTATTTCTTAGAAAATAGTAAATATTTACCCATTATCGCTTCGACGGCTTTATCTGCCATATTGAATGACCAAATTAAACTTTATGATCTTTCCATACGGCCTGGTCACCCATGGCGCCTGCAAATTACAAGCCCTGTATTTGAATTGGACGTTTTCAAAGGAAACTTTAACCTTGTGCACACATGACTGGCAGAACTGCTTAGGCAAATGAAACTGAGATTATATGTGTCTTCAGCTCAACTGCATGGTCTAGTTTAAAGTTATCTGCAGGCAATCTTCTCTTTTTAGCCAAGCGCATCACAAGGCTGTATAATTATGATTGGTAATTGGAAACGTAAGTGCTCTTGTCTGAACTACGAAATGCTTTTGCTGATATAATCACAGTCATTTTCCTTTCCATTGACATCATTTATACAACGAGAATGGAAAATATTCCTTTGTTCCAATAGTGCCTTTCAGTATTGATACCAACCTGGAGAAAGGTATAATTGACAATGAACAGCTTCTACATGCAAGGTGTTTAACTGACGTGTCGATAATTATGTCTTCGGCATGACGTAATTCTCATCGTATAACTACGGGAA
>BOPN01005461.1:24430-29430 GCA_017312705.2 Penaeus japonicus
TTGTTTATTTTTGTGATGGCGTTGTGTGTCTGGAGAGTCATAGCTGTTTTAGACTTGCTTGGATGGGTGACTAACTGCGCAATGTCGTCTGCGTAAGAAAAGTATGTATGATGGAATGTTGGTGGAGGGAGGGGGAGGTGTAAAGAATGAAGAATGAGATATTACGCTCCCCTATGGGACGCCACTTTTAAGTTTAAAAGACCCGAATTTAATGCAGGCTTTACGGTCCTTTAAGGAGCTGCTTAAAAGTTTGGTTAAAGGGTCGGGCATCTGGGTATCAGAAAGTCGGTGACGTATGCCATTGTGCCATACCTTGTCAAATGCTTTAAAGACGTCATGGAGGATGATGTTGCATTGCTGTTTGTCTGCTAAATTATTTGCTATCGTCTCATAAGTAATCACTATGGCGGTGGTGGTGCCTTTTCCTCTTCTGAACCCGTATTGGTTTGAATCCGAGATGGTTCGTGAGTCTGGCATTAAAGATCTTTTCAAATACTTTCCTGGGTATTTCTAAAAGCGAGATGGGCCTGAAATTCTCAGCTTTATTAGGTGGCTTGTCTGGTTTCGGTATTAAAACCACTGTGGCAACTTTGAATGCCTTCAGGAAATAGCCAGAGGCTAGAGAGGCATTGAAGATGTCTTTAAGCTTACCTGTTCATGTTGTTGGTTAAATTGTCTGTTTCATCCTCAGAAATTCTAAAAAAATTTGCTCCAGTATTGGTTCAAGATTCTTTTTGTTGGTGTACTATCTGTGTTTGCATCTTTCACCTCTGAGAGCCATCTCTCTGTCGCTCCATCTATTTCGGAATAGTGCTTGTTGTCGAGGTTTACTGTTTGAGTGTTGCTCGGTAGCTCTTTAAACTCTCCCAGTCTGCTCTTTTGTAGTCAGGCTGTGGTGGTAAAGGGACCATGATTGGTGATGTTGAAAGGATCAAGCGAATAGGAATATGGTAACTGGTCGTTAGGGGGCCTTGCTTGATGTAGGTGTTTAGGTGCCTATATTTATTAGTAACTACCAGATCAGGAGTATTGGCTGCATTTTGCGTCACAAAGGTGGCGAAATGAGGACCCAGGACTATGGCTTGCCCAGAGTTTATGAACATAGACAATCTGTTGCCAACATTGTTATTACAGTGACCCAGGATGCGGTGTCTTGCAAGTAAGTAGACAGGTTTGTTTACCCGTAGGAGGCGAATAAAGTCTGCTGTTGGAAGGTATAGGTCTTCTCAGTGGTAAGTATGAGGTAGCAATGATGATGGGTCCCTCGGTAGTGTCTACTTGCATAACCAGCATTTCTAATTGGAAGTCATCCCAGATACAGTGCCTAATATCTCTTCATAAGTATAGCAATTCCATCATTTTGTTCTCCAGATTTGTTAGATATGTAGGTGCTATACTGGAAGAGTTTTAGTCCTTCTGTTTCTTTCCTCCCATGGCTATTTATAAGTATTATTTCCGGGTCAGTCTCCCTGTAGGTGTTGGATAACTCTCCTGATCGCTCGGTGCTCCAATGACGTACATTATGTTGCACTATATTGAGCCTTATCATTACATGTTCTTTTTCTTATCCTCCGGCCTTTCTCTGTTTTTTTTTCGTAGCCGTTTTTTATTTTTTTTAGGTTTGTTGCCTCTTCTATCGTGCTAGAGTTGATCTCGATTTCCCCTAGTTTAAGATGCTTCCAAATTTTGGTCTCAAACTCTGCTGATTGAAACAATTGTTTGTTATAGGTGTATTTGATGTTGCCCTTGTGGATTTCGTCACCAATGGTTTTCCTATTGCTTTTTTTGGTATTTTCGAGGGTTTGCTGCAAAAAGACGAAGTCCTAATGTCTTTGGTTCGCCTGGGGTGCCATCATGTAGTTTTTGTAATCTGCAGTAGCTGACTCTTGATTTCTTGCCTGTTTCTCAGATAGATAGGTGGGTGTTGTTGGTGGCATAAAGGCTTTCTGGGAGGATTTTCTTCCCTTTTTTGTTGTTTCTGTTAGGGTTTCTGTGGACTCTCCCTCAGCAGTGTCCTCGTTTGGAGTATCATGAGATGTTTCCTCCTGTGGTTCGTCGGGCAGAACTATTTCTAGTTCACCGTTTTTGTCTTCCTTTGCCTCTTCCTCAGATTGGCTCAGTAATCTGTCGTGTCGTTCAAGTGTAATGATGTGTGATTGCACACTCTCTTGTGACCTAGCCATGCTAGTGAGCTTGTTTTTTGCTGAAGGAGCAATCACTCGCAAGATATTGACTATGTCCCTGACTGGCTCAAAGGTGACTACTGGTAGACCAGCAGTTTTTAGGCCCCTATTGGCAACGGTGTTGTAGTCATTGTTTGGGTCTCTCAAGCATGTGTGGTAGGCATTAATTAGGATTGTAAGTATCTCCATTGAGGTGTCATTAGGTAACTGTATTATGGGTTGACTCTGAGGTGTTGCATCCATAATGGTGGTCCGAATCGTCTCCTTGGTAGCCGAGATTGTTTTACTGCCTGTTTGGCGACCTCGCTCTTGCTCCTTCTCTTTTTCGGTCTTTTGAGCTTCTGTTTCCTTTATTATGCGTTTTCTCACGGGACTCCGTTTGGCGAGGGTCCTGTGATCTCCACAACATCTTAGGCATTTCTTTGTCTGGCTCATACATTGAGTGAAGATGTGGCCTTTTTCACCGCATTCTGAGCAGCTCTCTTCTTTATTCAGGCATTTGTTCTTAACATGGTCGTACGAGTAGCAATGCATGCATTGCTTTATTGGTATGAACTTTTTGTGCTCAATTTGGCGGGTGGTGATCAAGAAAGCAAAGATTCTGAGGCCTTTTTCTTTTATGCTGTTAGCGGTGTTGATCTTGTCAAATCGTACCTTGAGCATGTTGAACCTTTTCATGACGTAAACTTCGTCTACCTTTGCATGGGGGCAGTCTTTTCAATCTCCCTTGAGATTTCATCAGGGTCGCAGTCTATGATGCTTTGGTCAATGTTTTTCATAACCAATGTAAGCTAGGCTTGTTTGTCTGGGGATAGGATGGCATGGCATGACTTCTGCTGGAGCTTGGTTTTGGTTGCTTCCTCAAAGAATCGGGATACATCGTCCTCGCTCTCCACTTGGCGACATATCTGTTATGCCTTGCTCATTTATGATGTTGGAGAGTTTTGTTCGGAGAGAGTCAGACAGACTCCCGTGACACTTTAGTCGCACTCTTGGCATAGTTGTCACATGGGTCAGTCAGTCCGTAAGTCAAGTAAGTTCGGCGGTCAGTCAGTGATTCTAGCCAATGCCTGTCATATAAGTGTCG
The DNA here is from genome assembly GCA_017312705.2 of Penaeus japonicus. NCBI lineage: Eukaryota > Metazoa > Arthropoda > Malacostraca > Decapoda > Penaeidae > Penaeus > Penaeus japonicus. The sequence goes on from BOPN01005461.1 coordinate 27,701, forward strand.
AGCAATTATATACCTCCCCAGCACTAGCTTGCAAAGTGCCAGTCATAGAGGTGTTGGACGACAATGCCAGGGAGCCCTTGCGGGACCAACTCCTATCACCTAATCAATACAAGTTTCAAACTTATGGAGACCTGGGGAGTCCCTGATCCTACTCCCGACCCACCACAAAGATTCCCAGGCGGAGTTTTCCCGTTCCTTGGGGTATTGGGGCTATGTGGTGGTTTTCCTCCCTGTTCCCAAGCTGCTATAAGGGGAGTGGGGCTGGAGGCCGCCTCCTAATGAATGAAGGACCGCACTCGGTCTACCAGGTCAGTAACCCACAAGGAATTGAGTGAGAAAAATGAGATTTGGAGTGCAAAGTTACCGATAGATCGCTTTTAGCTCAGGATCCCAAATAAAGGCCGAAGACCGTGAGGCTCAACCTGAATTTGTAACCCCGTATACTAAGAGAGCAGTAAAGGAGAGGCACTTCCTACTAAAGAAAGCCTGGTCAAGGTTGCGGCAGACCACGGTAGCTTGGCAGAGCTCTTTAGAAGTTAGCATCAAAAAGAGTTTCAATCGTGTTTTGTTTTCTCAGGCATAAGTGTGACACACTTGGCATGAAAAAATAAGAGCACTGTGAGCAGGTGCGGTATGCAGGTGAAGTTTGCTATAACTCTCACCCTTTTAGGATGAGTGTCGCGCAGGTAAGGGAGGCAGGTGCGACAGGCGAGGCCCGACTCTGTCGGTAAGTTCCAAACATCCTGCTTATATGGACGGGGTTTACATCCGCCGTCCCCCAAATTTGTCCCCACGGCGGGTACTCGGGAAGGCAGTCTGGAATGTAGTAGGGGCGTGGTAATAAGTTCATTTTCAGGGTCAAAGTTGACCTGACCAAACCCGGCGATTGCCTCGCTGGCTTAGAGTGCAATCAGTCATATGGTATTTGTATTTCATTTATTTTGTATTTAATTTCGTATATAGTATTTTAAATAATTCTCAGAGAGAGAGAGAGAGAGAAAGAGAGTGAGTGAGAGAGAGAGAGAAAAGAGAGAGGAAGAGAACGAGAGAGAGCAAGAGAAAGTGAGAGAGAGTGCGAGAGAGAGAGATTGCGTTTTAAGTTTATATATATATAATATATATATATATATATATATATATATATATATATATATATATATATATATATAATATATATATATATATATATATATTATATATATGTATATATATATATATATATATATATATATATATATATATATATATATTTATATGAATATATATATATATATATATATATATATATATATATATATATATATATATATATATGAATATATATATATATATATATATATATGAACATATATATATATATATATATATATATATATATATATATATATATATATGTATATATATATATATATATATATATTGTATATATATATATATATATATATATATATATATATATATATATATATATATATATATTTATATTTATATATATATATATATATATATATATATATATATATATATATATATATATATATATATATATATGCATATATGTAAATATATATATATATATATATATATATATATATATATATATATATATATATATATACATATATATGTATATATATATATATATATATACATATATATATATATATATATATATATATATATATATATATATATATATATATATATTAAATATATATGTATATATATAT
>BOPN01005461.1:54430-56930 GCA_017312705.2 Penaeus japonicus
CTGGAGCATCGGATGTTGCGTAAGGAAGGAAGAGGCTCTTTGGCGGCAAGAGGTCGTTGCAAAACGACCAGACTTTGTTCCCGCCCCTCCAGCCACTTATGCCTGGGGGCAGAACAAAGGAGTAAGGGCTCCCCCCCCCCTCCTAAGAGGAAGGAAGCACTGCCCAAAACGAAACCACCACCGGACACCTCCAACACAAAAGAGCTTCCGGCTCTGGTGGGTGTTCCAAGATGGAAACAGACCTGGAAGGGGTCTGGGAACACACCGAAGTCCACCCCAAGAGCAGAGAGACAAACTCTGTTTACAGAGAATGACTTGACGCGCCTGCTGACGGCAGTCGTCACAGCAGTTGCGACAGCATAAGGAAGGACCAGTGAGGAGATGGAGGAGGCAGTCAAGGTTGCCATGACGGCAATGAACCAGACTGTCGCTGCCCTGAAGGAAAGGGATGTAAGGCCCAAAGCCTCTACACCCAATCCAACTCAGGGCGAGAATCCTCTCCCCACAAACCCCCAGGGCGAGACTTGTCTCCCCACTCAACCTGCGACCAAGACCACACTGGCAGAGCCTGATCCCAAACCCCAAAGGGTGAGGAAGCCACGACCATCCAGAGCGAAGGTCAAGGCGACCAAGGGTTCTCCACCTCCCAGGACACCCAGCCCTTCTAATGGCTCGACCTGTCCCGACGACAGTGACGAGTCCAGTGAGGAAATCACTATCAGTGAGGAACTCACCAAGGAGTTGTCAGACTCCAAAATGTCTGACGTTACCCACACTGGGGCTTCGGACACTGAAACCGATTATGTCAACGTCGTTGATGACACAGACCTAATGGACTGAGATTAGCACAATGGCTCCTAATCTAAACATACTGCAGTGGAATATCAACAGCTTTTTCCGGAGGAACGCCCTTCTCCACACGATTGTGCGATCTCGGAACATTGACATTTTCATGCTCCAGGAGGCTATCAGGAGACTGTTTGCTTCTCGGGATATCATCCCTTTGTGTTGTTCTCTAATGAAGGCACCAGAGGTTTGATTAGCCTTGTGAAGTCGACTATCCCCTGCTCCTTGATTGCCGATCCTGTGCAGTGTAGAGAAGATGTTGTACTCCTTGCCGTTGAGATCTATTTGGCTGGGGGTGCCCTCAAGCTGTACAATGTGTACAGAAGGCCAACCTGTAGGAGCTTAGATATTAGTGAAGTCTGTGCTGCTGCGGCACACGAGCCAATTCTCATAGGGGGAGACTTCAATGCCCACCACCCCATCCTGGCTCCCACGCGGAGCCATGATGTCACATAGCCACGGTGCTTGAGTCATGCCCCGAGATTGCTCTTCTCAACAAATAGAAGCCTATGTACGTTGGCGGGGGGGTCCTTGACTTACCTTTGTCACTGCTGCCCTGGTCGAGAGAATTAGTTGGTCTGTGGACAACACTGCCACAAGCGATCACTATGGGATAGTCACCACCATCTTGGATGCTGGCCCGACTGGCCCGCCCTGGCCAGGTGCCTCAGAACCAGTGAATTCTCACTTAATGATAAGGTGGATACAATTGAGGCCAGACTAGTTAATGCCATAGACAAGGCAGCCTCAGAGACCATTCCCAAAACTCGTCCGTGGTCCAGGTGTTTCAAAGACGCCTGGTACCACAGTGAAGAAATTAGAGGTCAACCACGGAATCAACCGTCCCATCTCTCTACTCAGCTGTCTGGGAAAGACGGCAGAGAGAATGGTACTGAACCTGCTCCAATGGAAGCTGGGACCTAAACATGAACACCTATATGAGTTCACAAGGGGTAAGAGCACTGCTCACAGCATGGCCACCTTACTGAGCACTGTCAGCAACACCAGATCTATCATTCTTTTCCTGGACCTGGAGAAGGCTTTTGAACTGGCGAGCCCACTCGCCATTCAAGAGGTCCTGATCCGCAAGGGAATCAAGGGCAGACTGCTTGCCTGGATTGGTGACTATTTTCGGGACAGAACTGCCAGAGTGAAGTTCCAAGGTCACCTTTCCAGGCACTCCACAAGGGGGGGATTCTCAGCCCGGCTCTATTTAACACCCTCATTTTAAGCATCCTCAACATTCCACTCCCAGTGGGGTGTAAGATCATTTCATATGCAGATGATCTGGCAATTATCTCTACTAGGAGACAGAATGAGAACTTAGTCAGAAAGACCCAGCGTTGTCTGGATCTAATGTCTGAGAAATGCCGCAGAGTCGGGCTTAACATCTCAGCAGCCAAATCGAAAGCAATGGTGCTGAAACAGGATGTCCGAGACCAAAGACTGCAAGTCCAAGGTTTAGAGCTATAGTGGGTTCACGTCTTCCAATACCTGGGGGCATGGGTTGACAAGAACCTCACCTTCCGCTCGGAGATTCAATACCTCCTAGAACGGACCAAGGCAAGACTCTCTGTCATGAGAGCTCTGTCAGAGTGGCGCCTAGGGGCTGGGCACCGTGTACTAAGATCCTTCTATGTGCACGCTGTCCATC
>BOPN01005462.1:0-2500 GCA_017312705.2 Penaeus japonicus
ATATATATATGTATATATGTATATATATACATATATACACAAACGTATTTGCGTGTGTGTGAGAATAGGTCCCTACCTCTCCTCAGTAAATAATTTTCTGCTTCACAACCAAAATTATGAGACATCTCAATATTCGCGAAATTTACATCTTCTCTTTGCATGGCGAATACGGCACTGCTGGGTTTTTGTGTCATAGTTATGAAGGAAAAGCATGCACACTGAAGGACAATATGCAGTTACATAAATCAAGGCAGAGTAATGGATTTTCTAAGTGACACGGTAGCTTAGAGAAACATGTTAATAACAAGCCTACAACTTTGAGATGGTATTCAGCGCAGGGACCTTCTTTTTACATACTTCAAGTCTTGAGAAATTTCTTGACTGATTGCTGAATAAAGCCAAAGATTCTTGGAAATTGATATATCATTCACTTTTTTGCAAACAGAGGAATTGCGAACCCTAGGATATATTGTTATAATCATTGCAGTCTAGCTCCCTAAAAAAAATATAAAAAAAATGTTGACAAGAATAAACCAAGGCAGACGTTGGAAAATTATTTCAAGGATTGTCATTGAAAATAAGGAAGAGTTTATATTTATCCTGCATTTTATATATACATATATATATATATATATATATATATATATATATATATATATATATATATATATATATATATATAACCAAACCCGTAGATCTGACAACAGAAGATAGAGAGAGAGAAGAGAGAGAGAGAGAAAGAGAGAGAGAGAGAGAGAGAGAAAGAGAAAGAGAAAGAATGAGAGAGAAAGAGAAAATAAAGTGAAAGAGAGAGAGAGAGAGAGAGAGAGAGAGAGAGAGAGAGAGAGAGAGAGAGAGAGAGAGAGAGAGAGAGAGAGAGAGAGAGAGAGAAAAAATGAGATAGAAATAGAAAGAAAGAACGAGAGAGAAAGGGAAAAAATAAAGATAAAGAGAAAGAGAGAGAGAGACAAACCAAGACCAAATTAACTCATAATCAACAACGAAGATAACCTCACACAAATACAGCACAAATTATTATTATACCACTGAAGCATAAGGATTCGCTTCATACCTCATCCAAGAGCTCGAAAATATCTGAAGCAATCGTCAAAGATCCGCCATATTCACAGAAGAAGCAAGGAAGTCCAGACGTCTCTAAAGAAAGGTATTAAGTCAAGAAGCCATAGTTGTGCTTTGAAAGGAAGTTGCAGCATGGGAGACATTGCAGACTGGGAAACTGTGCAGCATTGGTGATTCTGAAGAACGTACCTGTGAGGGATTAGAATGGGTTGGAGATCTAAGTTGCAACTAGAAGGTAGTAAGTAGCAAAAAGTATTAATAATCATAATATGAATAATGATAATATTAATAATAACGATGATAAAAATAGTAGTGATAAAGAATGATATTAATATTCTAATGATAGTAATGATTATCATCACTATCCTCATTAACAGCATTGTATTATTGTTGTTGTGGCTGATGGAATTGATATTATAATTATCATTACCATAACCATAACCATTATCACTGTTATTGACATCATCACTATCATGATCATGATCATCATTCATCATCACCGTTACCTTTATCATTATCAACATCATCATAATCATATTCATCACCTTCACTATCATTATTACCATCATCATTATCACCACCACCATCATCATCAAATCATCATCATTATCATCAAATCATCATTATCATCATCATCATCATCAAATCATCATCATCAAATCATCATCACTATCATCATCATTATCATCATCAAATCATCATCACCATCATCATCATCATCATCATCACCGCCAAGAATCTTTTCGGACCCCCCATCCCCCTACACACTGGAACTTGCTCAAACATAGTTATACACATTCCTTTCACATTTCAATGGAATCAAACACAAGGGGTTTCAACAAGTGCAAACTTATGCACCATATGCCAGCATCAGGACGGAGGCTGGTAGCATAGTGTACCTGTTATTGGCAGTTCATTTAACACGCTATGATATCATTATCATTACTTTTATCATCGTTGTTATTTTTTTATTATTTCAGTTAGGTGTTTATTCTCCAGTTGGTATTTTATTTGCATAGGTGATGGAGAAAGGTAATGCTAAAATAAGGACGCATTATGTAATTGAGAAAGGGGGAGGGGCTTAGCGTTGATAGTTGCCAACTAGTAGTATTTTCATTAAGCCGATAGGAGACCCTGCGTATCTGTAACTAACAAGGAATGACTTAATACGCTTTTTCGTGGAAAAGAAATGTATTAGAGAAATTGGTGACAGAGGATAAGGGAAATTAGGGTCTATATAGCAACGCAGTACTCTTAGATAAAGTCATATATAGAGTAAGTAATTTAAGGTACAGTGGCGGTGCTACGGAGTCACCCCCCTACCCCCCCCACCAAGTTCCACAATACGCATTGTTTTTTTGTTTTTTTTTTCGGATCTGATATCTTTAGCTTGCTACTCGATATAATTGGCCCTCTTGTT